>JAVTVY010026186.1:0-115730 GCA_036873755.1 Hanleya hanleyi | reverse complement strand
TGAGAATTATCGACCCATATCTTTACTGCCTCAGTTCTCAAAAGTATTTGAGAGGTTGATTCATGTACAGGTATTTGATCATGTTAAACAATATCTTTCTGATTCTCAGCATGGTTTTATTAAGGGGCGATCAACTGCCACTAATCTAGTTGAATACATAGATAGAATATCAAAGAATATAGAGGCTAGAAAACAGACAGATAGTGTGTACATAGATTTTTCGAAGTGTTTCGACAAAATTAACCATAAATTACTTGTACACAAACTCAAGAGCTTTGGTATTGATGGTCCCTTACTGAACTTTTTTAGATCTTACCTATCCAACAGAACGCAGAATGTTGTAATCAATGGTTTTACTTCTTATAAACATGATGTACACTCTGGTGTTCCTCAAGGATCGATTCTTGGTCCTCTTTTATTTGTCTTATATGTTAACGATCTGCCAAGTGTTTTAAAATTTTCTACAATGTCTATGTACGCCGACGACTCTAAGATTTATAAAGAAATTTTAACCTTGCAAGATTGTGTTATGCTCCAGCGTGATTTGTATAATATTCAAGCCTGGTGCAAGCTCTGGAAATTAGTTTTACATGTCGGCAAATGTCAAGTGATATCTTTTACCACAAAGAAACAACCTGTTTTATATTCTTATAAGTTATTAGACAGTCCCTTAGTTAGAGTTTTTCAAGTCAAAGATCTCGGTGTACTTTTAACTTCCAATTTTGATTTTAAGCTACATGTTGATACTGTTTGCTCAAAAGCTTTTAAGATGCTCGGTTTTATTAAAAGAAGTTGTAAATGTTTTAAATCTACAGATGCTTTTAAATCATTGTATACATCTCTCGTTAGAAGCAAACTGGAGTACTGTTCTGTAGTCTGGGCGCCATATACACTAGCCCAAAACTATCAAATTGAAAGAATACAGAAGAGCTTTGTTCGATTTTTATGTTATAAGTCTGGTGTCGACTATTTTAAAATTGGATATCATGCAGCATGCAAATCTTACTCTTTGCCTACTTTAGAAACCCGTCATAAACTCTTAGATCTCACGTTTCTACATTCTGTTCTTAACAACAAATTTGACTGTTCTTACATTTTATCTCAGATTCATTTTTATGCACCCACTAGGATTTTAAGAAATCGAACTTTGTTTTTACCACCCAGATGTCGGATAAATTTACGAAAATTTTCTTATTTACCTCGTGTCTTAGCTTTTTATAATAGTTTTCCAAGTGAGTCACCTATTGACATCTTTAGCTCAAAATTTGTATTCAAAAAAACATGTTTTACTACATCTACAAAACTCTTAACTTAGTCCTATTTATATTGTCAACTGCTTTAATTTTAAGATGTCTCTCTTGTTTATAGTTATTTACATTGTCCCATTGTACAGTTACTATGCTTGTTATTGTATATAGTATTTGACCTGGTCTGTTGTTGGATCTCGGCCTGTTGACCTTGTATCAAATAAATAAAATAAATAACTCTTTTGGGGGTTATCAAATGGAGCATGGGTTAGTCCACTTAATGTTGCTAGAGCTAAAAAATGCACACCAACCAATATTTTTATCTTTGTTTTTCCTCATATTACACAATTATGAATGCAACAACACACATTATTCAAAAAGTTAATTGTTTTGATTTACCAGCAGCGGACTTCCTTAAGATAGAATTAGTGTCCAAGTTATTGAGCTATATAATATTTGAACTTGTCAGTACATTTAATCTATGGAAGCCGGATGCGGCCAATCTAGTCTTTTCGTTTTTTCGTTTTTTCGCCTTTGATAATGCGCGGCGCGAAAAAACGAAAAGACGAGATTGTCCGCATCCGGCTCCCATATTTAATCACTATATTCCAATAGATAAATTTGTTCAAACTGACAAATAAATCCTTAATGTATTATTTGAGTCAATGCACTATATCTAAATTTGCAAATGCTCTATACGCAAATTGAGACAAGTTGGTAGATTCTAAATTGATATATTCAAATTAAATCGATGTGTTCATATCCATTGAGTCAGTACTTTTGATTTGAATCGATACATTTAACCTGAGACAAGGTTAATATATCTAGATTGGTTTGTGATATTATAGCAGAATTGACTCAATAGATTCAAAAAAGTCATTGTGTTAAAATTGTGCCTATACAATCAAATTGAATGAATCAATTATAATTGTCATTAAAGTAAAAAAGAACTAATAGGTTAAATTGGGGCCAAAGAGTGAATATACTAAACTTAAGTGTGTGTATAACAAGGTATTTCAATGTTTGCAGACTTAAAAAAATACTGTCAACATTTGACAATATATATTTAAGTGGAGCTAATTTCAACTGAATATCGGGCTCAAATTAATTCAGAGGTAAATATACTCAAATTGAGCCGATATAAGTATACACAAGCTCATGAGCTCATGTATTATTTAATTCAATACATTATATACAAACTGACCTAATGTATTATATTTCAACTGGGCATTTTACTTGCAGGCATCACTGCATTCTGAGTCAATACCTTAAAATTGAACCAACATTTTTATAATCAAAACTCAACTCTCAGTATTGAAAATATTTAGATTAATGCAAGATAAGTATTTAATGTGGCACAATATATTGAATGGAGGCGAAGGGTTGAAATTGACACAAAGCCATCAAATTGAATAACTGAATTCAATTTGAGTCAAATACTTTAAATTGATCCAATATTGGTAATAGTCAATACATTTGAATCAATTTGCTCAATTAAGAAAATGGCAATATTTCCAAATTGACTTAAGGTACTGTACTAAATTGGATCAATTTATTCAGCGATCTGAATGTGTTTAGGCTGGTCCAAAATAATCAAATAATCTTTTTCTTTCTTTATTTTCTTCTTATTGTTACTGATAGTCATTGGTGTACACCCTCATTATTTGGTGAATAAATTTCAATTCAATTCAATTCAAATTCAAATGAATCCGTGTATCCAAGTTCAGTCAGCTATCATGAAACCAATACAACATAAAGGGATCAATACACTCAATTTGTTTGTGTATATTGATACTGAGGTTCATGTTGAGCCAATATAATCACATTGAATCTTTGTATTCAATCTGAGCCAATATTCTTGTATGGTACATGAGAGTTGAGTGTATATACTTGTTTTCAGTTCTCAATAAATGTATTTTAGTAATTTATCCACCTGAGCAAAGGTGTAATAATTTACCCTGAAGATGGTAACACATGGATGTTAGAATTGGACCGGGCTGCGGCCAAAGAGCTCCATATACGGAGAGGTCATGTATTCTTTTCTTTTTTATATTGTTTGGGGTTTTTTCAGATAATGCATGTATCTATTTTCACTTTTATTTCAAGAAACCTATTTTATTACAACCCCAAATTCCAACCCAACTACTAAGCGTCAATCTTTCCTGAAACTACAGCAAGTGACTGTCATACTACAAAACAAGTAACGCTATATTACGACTTTGCTATTGCTATCGAGCCTGTAAGAGCATCTTATAAGTTTGGAAATTATGGCTGACACGATAAATATAGTTTCCATGAAATGTCAAGGTTTGGCTAATCTGTCCAAAAGATGGGACGTCTTCCAGTACTTCAAAAAGAAGAAATATAATATAATCTGTTTGCAAGTCACCCACACTGACAAATACCGAGAAACATTAATGCGGTCAGAGTGGGGACCCATTGCATGGACTAGCCCTCATTTATCAAAGAGTTACAATACTTTTTAACAATAATTTTGACTACAAAGTAGAGAGGATAGAAAGATATCCCAACGGAAATTTCCTGATAATGAGCATGTCTATTTGTGATACACCAGTTACGATCGCAAATATTTATGGTCCAAACATTGACAAACCAAGCTTCTATAACATTGTTAACAAATTGATAAACGATATGGGAAATTCTTCAGTGATAATATGCGGTGATTGGAATATGGTTTTAAACCCTGAATTAGACACCGAAAATTACAAGCATATTAATACCCACAGTCTAGAAAAATAGTGCTAGAACAAATAAATAATAATAACTATCTAGATGTGTGGAGAATTACGCATGAGGATGATAGAAGATACACGTGGAGGCGAACAAAAAACCAAGACAACAAGCGAGACTAGATTTTTTCCTAGTGACAACGGGCATCTTTGATATTACCACTCAAGCGAAAATAAAACCAGAGTATAGGACTGACCATTCTGCCATAACATTACATTGCAAATTTTGATTTAGTGAAAGGGGAAGGTCATTCTGAAAATTCAACTGCTCACTGTTGAAAGATAAAGAATACTTGAATTTGACCAAAAAAAAGTTATAAAGGAAACTGTACAAGACTATGCACACACCTTCGACGAAGATAATTCGAAAAACATGGATGAATCGCAAATTAAATTAGACATAGATGACGAGCTATTTCTGGAAACATTGCTAATGAAAATAAGAGGAGAAACAATTCAATATTCAGCAAGAAAGAAAAAAGATAGAGATAAGGAAGAGAAAGAGTTGGAGAGAAACATAGCACTTTAGAAGCAGAAATAGAGCAGAACTTTGGAACAACAAACATGGAAAATATTCAAACATTAGGCCACTATAAATTGAAATTAGAGAACATTCGGAGAGAAAAAATACAAGGATTAATTACTAGAACAAAGGCAGAATGGGCCGATTTAGATGAAAAATCGACTAAATATTTCTTAGGTTTAGAAAAAAATAATTATACCAATAAAACTATAGCCAACCTAACACTGAAAAACGGTGAAAATATTTACGATAGCACAAAAATAACAAATGAACAAAAATGCTACTATGAAAATCTATACTACAAGAAATATACAGACGTCAACAGGGCCGAAATTTCATATTTTCTAGATTCATTGGACATGCCAAAACTGAATTTAGAAGAGTCTGAAATATAAGAGGGGGACATAACTTTTGACGAATTGACCAGAGCACTTAAAAATTCTAAAAATTGCAAAAGCCCAGGTCGTGATGGATATCCAGCAGAATTCTTTAAAATGTTTTGGAAGGATATAGGTCATTTTCTATTACATTACATCAACTCTGGATATCGTCATGGAAGATTGTCAGTCAGTGCCAGACAGGAAGTAATAATATGTCTTCCTAAACCCGGAAAACCTCGAAATTACTTGACAAATTGGAGACCAATAACAATATTAAACGTCATATACAAACTTGCGTCTACCTGTATTTCAAATAGAATAAAGTCCGTCCTGGATAAGGTAATACACGAAGACCAAGAAGGTTTTATGCAAGGGAGATACATCGGTGAAAATATTCGTCTGGTGTATGATCTGATGTTAACAACTAAAGAAAACGATATCCCTGGGCTACTTTTATTAATAGATTTTGAGAAAACCTTCGACTCGGTTTCGTGGGTTTTTATTGACGAAGTTTTACAAGCATACAACTTCAGGAAATCAATTAGGAACTGGATTCGCACTTTTTATAGGGATATAAGAACTTGTGTTATACAAAATGGTCATTTGTCGTTTTTTTCAGAACAGTCGTGGTTGTAGACAAGGTGACCCAATTTCTCCATATTTATTTTTGTTGTGTGCTGAGATTTTGGGAATCATGATTCGACATAAGAACAATATCAAAGGCATTACTTTAGGAAAAACTGAATATAAAATCAGTCAATACGCAGACGATACGCAGTTAACCCTTGACGGTTCGGAGACATCGCTCAGATCAGCTTTAAAGACATTGGATACATTTTATAAACTATCCGGTCTTAAACTAACTGTAGATAAAACCAAAGCAATTTGGATCGGTGCACTAACAGGTTCGGGAATAAGATTATGCCAAGATATAAAACTAGAATGGGTGACAGATTTCAACATGCTGGGGATCGCATTTCGTCAGTAAATTTTACAGACATTTGGAAGATAAATTATTTGGCAAAATTAGAAGAATTAAAGAGAGAGTTAAGTAAATGGAAATTGCGGAATTTGACACTATTAGGCAAAATTACCATTATAAAAGCATCGGCACTATCTAAATTAACTCAACTTTTCCTTGCTCTACCTAACCCTCCCGACGACTTTATCCAGCAACTAAATATTGTATTGTTCAAGTTCCTTTGGAATAGAGGGAGTGACGGAATACAAAGGAAAATAATAACGCAGAATTATGACCGTATGGTCAATGTCACACATTTTATGCATAGTTTGAAAATATCATGGATAAAAGATTATTATTCCACAGCAGAAAATTGAATGATCTCGTTAATGTTGACTCCAGTATCCTCTACAATATATGGAATTTAGGGAACGGTTACATAAAAAGCCAAATACCGAATATTGTTAATCCTTTCTGGAAAGATGTGTCCCATGCATGGCAACTTGTAAGACGAAAACTAATACCTCAGAAAGTAGATGATATTGCCAACCAGTCAGTTTGGCTTAATAGCAATCTGAAACATTCTATTTTTATCGAACACTGGTAAAATAAAATCATACATTATATACGCGACATCGTAGACCGTAAAGGAAAGCTTCTGTCATATCAAGATATTAAAACTAAATACAATATAGGAGAAACATATCTAGACTACCATCGCGTGTTTACAAATATTACAGACGTGTGGAAGACTAAACTAGTACACGAATACAGTGAAACGTTACAGTATAGCCCTGTTCTAGGCATGGAAAAAGCTACATTATTGAAACAGAAAAAGGGGTGTAGAACCTTTTATGATTTATTGAATGGGGAACAAGGATTAATCATTAAAACAGCCGAAAAATGGGAGGAATTATTAAATTTGAAGGTAGACTGGACGGAAACATACCAAAATACTTTCTCATGTACAAAGTTCACAAAATTAAGAAATATACAGTACAAAATTTTACACAGAACTTTATGTACAAATTCATTTTTATACACAATTGGGAAACGAGAAGATGATCTATGCTCGTTCTGTCAATCTCATAAAGAGACAACTGAGCACCTACTTTTATGTGCCCTGTAGTATGGCGTCTATGGGAAGAGTTGCAAGAATGGTTCCATGATAAAATATTTCAGTTAACATAAAGTATCAAAAAGTTGTATTTGGATGGGAGGGCAAACAAGATTGTCTAAACTGTTTATTTCTAGTAACAAAACAATATATTTACTTCTGTAAATTCAAGAAAGCAGATTTAAATATTATCGCTTAAATAAATAAATTTCGCAACAACTTTCAGTCAGAAAAATACATCTCTCAAATGCCAAACACACAAGACAAGTTTCAAAGAAAGTGGAGTATGATGCCAGCTTTCTGGGGGGGGTTAAAATTGAAAAAAAATTGAATTTATATTTTTATTTTTTCTTTATTTTTTTTTTTATATTTGTTCTGTCTAATGTACTTCGTATTTGATAGAGACGTGTATTGTCTTCACATTACAACGGCTGGTCCGTCATTCATAATTCAGCCGTCGTCCATTAGAGAATATCCGCGTCCATAATCCAAATTACAAGCCTCTGGTCCGTCATTCATAATTCAACCGTCGTCCTTTAGAGAATATCCGCGTCCATAATCCAAAGACCTATTCCATATTCCATATAACAGTATTAGCACCAAATTCAAAAAGACAATCATAGTATACATAAACATAGGCTTGTTTCCTGCAAGAGAGAAGCGGTCAACAGTTTTCAATGATGCCGGCAAGACATCATGATGTTCCAAAAATATCAAATCCGTATCGCTGATCAGTGTTCTTAATCCATAATATTCGTTGTAAAGTCGTCATCTAAAGAATGATGTATCTCAGTCACGCTTTGATTGTGGTGGTTCATATGAGTACCATGAGGAGATCTTGAAGTACATGGGTTCATACGGCCCCTAGCCCCGGGTTAAGCGGAATTAGACACAAGTTACGAAACGTAACGCCATAGATCTTGCACGCTACGCTCGTATTTTGCTATCAGCATGCGATATCGCCAAATTTGAGAAACTTTGAGTGGAGGCGCTTGGTGGTGTAGCCCTGTTTTATAAGTTTCTGCAACAATGTTTTGTGACGTTGATTAAAATCGTCACATTTAACACAGGATCTAGCAAATGCTACTAGGCGTGATATGTATACGTCATATGCAGGCCCTACTGGAATATTACTGTCCAGAAAGGGATAGTTTACGATGTCGAAATTGTAATCATCTCTTTTGTCATACAGTCGACGAGAGAGAAGGCCCGCTTCATTTTTATAGAGATATAGGTCTAAATACGATGTGCCTGTTGGGTTATCTGTAGTTTCCTTCAAATCCAGTGAAGGTGGATACATATCCTTCACTGCGTAATTTATAAAGCGATTAGTACAGAGTACACCGTGTGTCTCCTTATAAAGGCAATATATATGTATATATTTACCGAACGTATATATATATGTATCCACCGTATATATATTGCTATATACATGGGTATATATAACATATGTATACGTATATAAGAGTGCATGTTTATATTTATGTACGTGTTAATGTACAAAAATGTTCATCGTTACATTATGCGATAATATATACGTATTTTTTTCTACATAGCAGGTTAACTCAATGTAGATTTATCGCATTTATGCCTTTTAATTATCAGTAGTGAGCTAAGACTTAAAGGCGCTAGCTACTTTCGCTTCAACCAGGCAAGCCAGATACGTTTTCTGTGTCATTGTTGTTGCGAGAATAACCCTCATCAATATTATTTTCTCATTAAATATTAAATAGGTTTCATAATTTCTCCATTACGACACAGGTCATAACTCTGTGTTAAGTAGGGAATGGGATTGTGAACATGTACTTTTTGCTGCCTCACATCAGGCACATCAATTTATCGGTCACATAAATGTAGATCCTATCACACTTCAACTACATCCTGGAGGCAATAACATTTTAAAAGATCCAAATGAGAAGCAAACATATGAAATATTTATCTTCACACGTGTTGTCTTTCCGCTATTCCTTTACCAGATGAGCCCGTTAGCAGTCGATAAGCAATGATAAAAGGGAGACTTCCTCCTAATGTAGATGCTTGGTTGGCTTCTGGTGTCTTTCTTCTCAGAACAGGAAATAGCTGCATCATAACCATGTATACCCTACATAGTAGGAATGGAGTTATCAGTATGTGCGGTGTTATTCTACTGTTCAATCTATATTTTATATGGATAATTTTGTGCTATAATAATATAACAATAATATATTCGTTGATATCAAGAAATCATTTATTTCTTGTATCCAAAAAATGAATTATTCAGGCAAAAAATCGATATCTTTATATCAAGGCAAACAGATTCACGATATCAATATATATTGTTAATAAGACGGTATATTCTTGTTATAGATTGTTATCTGACATTTCCCATTTGGTACTGATACAGGAACCATGCTGAGAGAGGAGCACGCCTTTTTCTCTGAACCAAAAAACAAAAACTTGAACTTATATATATAGATATTAAGGTCGTATGTTCCTGTTGGTTGTTATCTGAGATTTCTCATTTGCTGCTGGTATGGGAACCCTGCTGAACTAGAAGTCCGTCTTTCTCTCTGAGGAAAAACATTGAATATAGATAGTCGTTAAGACGGAATGTTTCTGTTATAGATTGTTATCTGGGATTTCTTATTTGCTACTGGTACAGAAACCTGCTGATGTAGAAGCCCGTCTTTTTCTCTGAAGAAAAACATATTCTTAAGGCTGTATGTTCCTGTTATATGATGTTATCTAAGATTTCTCATTTGCTATACTGGTATGGGAAACCTGGTGTGAAGTAGGAACTCTTCTTTTTCTCTGAAAGTCTCGAGTTTTTTATTAATCGATGTTGATGTAACCTTGATATTCTACGCCAGATTCCCACGTTCAATCTTTGGTGACGGTCTGTTCAATCATTCACGGTCAAGGTGATATAACATACACGGCTTCACACTGGTAACAGTATACTCGCGATGGCTTGTCTTTTTTACATTCTGATGCAATGCATATGAAGATCTCGTCAAAAATTCGAATTTGATTAACGTCGTGCTGTCATCTTGTTTGGTCACGTTGACTATTCGGTGCTGGTACGATACCTGGTAGGCTAATTGAAACGATCACATGGACCATGTACGTGTTTCCATCTACCACTGCAGGAGAAGCGCGTTTTACATGGCCCAGGTTTATGGGTTACGTCAGCTATATAGATGGGATCAACATTCTTCTCCTTCTCCTCCCCCCTCCTACTCCCCCCTTCTCCACCCCACCCCCCCCCCCTTCTCCTCACGACTTCATTTTGTTCCTTAAATACAAATATGGCTATGCTCAATAACTATTTTAGAATTTGAATATTTATGTTTAAATTTCCAAGATGACTAGCGATAAGATTTTCGACCCCTTGTCGAGTTTTGCTCAATTAAATCGCAATAAATAAACCCACCTACACGTATAATATATTTTCTTGAGGCTATTCGCTCATGAAATTCAAAATTAATGGCGATTTTGTTCTTTTGTTTTACAATGAACTGTAGAAAACATTGGACTGTTTTTGTTTGAAATAGTCAAGATTCTCGGCAGAAATTGACATATCCAGGGATTAACAATTTTCAATCAAACTTGCCCAACCAAGAGTGACAGTTAATGATTTAATATTTTCCTTGTCCCACTAAATGGCCTACATGACTACAGAAATTACATACATATCTTTCACTTGTTCTCAGCTTGCTTTGATACTTCGTAGCTCCATTTCACTTGCCTGACCATTTCGGTAGTTTTCTTTCTCGAGTTTGTTGTCTATCAGCATTGTTTCAAATTGTCTGTCCAAGTTTGCCATTTGGCCTACCAGTTGCTCCGTTTGTCTTCCCAAATTGATTCGATGATCATTATGATGGCGGATACAGGTCCTGTCATGTAATGCTCGTTTGCAGCAGTGGATTCGTGCTACGAATTGATCAGATTTAACAACAACCACAGTTTGATCAGATTGTGTTAGCCCCAAAACAAATTATTCGCCAATTGTTTATTACTCGTAACAGATCGAACGTAATCTGAACCGCGTTGCCATTGGAGACGTCTGTCATTTTAAAGGAGTTTTATGGGAGCTATACTGCATCACAGGATATATTTCAGTTTAAAGCTCTTGAATGGTCAATTCAATTTTCAAAAACAAATCCGATGTTTTCGTTGGCTTATGGAGAAAATTGGAAGAACATTCAGCCAATCACAGAGTTTCCGTTGAAGGGCCATTGGTTAGATCCCGATCACACCTCACTCACCATTACGAGAAGTCTGTTTGATCGTGGTTGTACGATTTGATCTTGTTTCGAAAACCCGCCGAATATTTGATTCATCTAATGATAGACAAAATAAATGATATTTACTTCATCCAATGGTAAATTCAAGATTCAGGTCACAAGGATATTTCAGAGGCGGGGTCCCGGGCACTGAGGCAGCGACTAACGACTCTCAAAGTAGCGAGAGGAATCGATTCGGGAGCCATGGCCAACGAAGGTAATATGGCTAACCATATTGATGAAGAACAATAGAGTGAAGCCATATATCTATACAGAGAGTTAATGAATGTAACCAACCATGCAATGTTCTAGCCTTGTATAGCATTGTTGATCTGACCCCACCATACCTCAACCGTGTAATGGTTGGCAAACCAGCTACGTTTTCTGTATTATTGTTGTTGCGGGAACATTTTCTCATTAAATTTTAAATAGGTTTCATAATTTCTGCTTTACTACTCACGTCATAACTCTGTGTTAAGTGGGAAATGGGATTGCGAACAGGTACTTTTTGCTCCTTCACATCAGGAGCATAAATTTATCGATCACATAAATGTAAATCCTATCACTCTTCAACTACATGCTGGAGACAACAACATTTTGACAGATCCAAATGAGAAGCAAACATATGAAATATTTATCTTCACACGTTTTGTCTTACGGCTATTCCTTTACCAGATGAGCCCGTTATCAATCGATAAGCAATGATAAGAAGGGTGACTCCCTGCCAATGTAGATGCCTAGTTGGCTTCTGGCTTCTTTCTTCTCAGAACAGAAAATAGCTGCACCATAGCCATGTATAACGTACATAGTAGAAATGCAGTTATCAGTATGTTCGACACTATTCCACTATTCAAGCCATAGTATATCTCAATAATCACTTGCTGTGATAATATAACAATAATATATTCATTGATATAAAGAAATTATATATTTCTTGTATCCAAAAAATGAATTATTGATGCAAAAAATCGATATCTTTATATTAAGGCGAACATATTCATGATATCAATATATATATAGTTAATAAGACGCATATTCTTGTTATAGATTGTTATATCGGTTTTCTCATTTGCTACAGGTATAGAAACCGTGCTAAACTAAGAGCCCATCTCTTTCAATATATATAGTCGTTGAAACGGTATGATCCAGTTATAGATTGATATCTGAAATTTCTCATTTGATACTGGTACAGAAACCCTGCTGAATTAGGAGCCCGTCTTTTCTCTGTAGAAAAACATATACTTGAACTAATATATATATATATATTAGGGCGGTATGTTCCTGTTATATGTTGTTATCTGATATTTATGTCTCCCCCAACTATGTTGGGGGGAGACATCTAGTGTTTGTGCTGTCTGTCTGGATGTCTGGATGGATGTCTGTCCGTCCCCTTGCCTTGTCTGCAAGATATCTTGAGGACTACTGGATGGAATTTCACCAAACTTGGATGAAAGCTTCATTGGGATAGCCCCCTCATTTGATTAGGTTTTGGTGTATGTGCGTGCATTCATCCGTGTCCGGTGTCCGTCCATCCGACCATCTACTTGTACATGTATATACAGGCCTTGTCTGCAAGATCAAGATATCTTGAGAACTACTGGACGGAATTTCACCCCACTTGGATGGAAGCTTCAGTGGGATAGCCCCCTCATTTGATTAGATTTTGGTGTGTGTGCGTGAATTCATCCATGTGCGGTGTCCGTCCGTCCGTCCATCTACTTGTACATGTATATACAGGGCTTGTCTGCAAGATATCTGGAGAACTACTGGACGGAATTTCACTAAACTTGGATGGAAGCTTCATTGGGATAGCCCCCTCATTTGATTTGGTTTCGGTGTATGTGGGTGCATTCATCCGTGTCCGGTGTCCGTCCGTCCTTCCATCTACTTGTACATGTATATACAGGGCTTACCTGCAAGATATCTGGAGAACTACTAGATGGAATTTCACCAAACTTGGATGAAAGCTTCATTGGGATAGCCCCCTCATTTGACTAGGTTTTGGTTTGTGTGCATGCGTTCATCCGTGTCCGGTGTCCGTCCGTCCGTCCATCTACTTGTACATGTATATACAGGCCTTGTCTGCAAGATATCTTGAGAACTACTGGACGGAATTTCACCACACTTGGATGGAAGCTTCAGTGGGATAGCCCCCTCATTTGATTATGTTTTGGTGTGTGTGTGCGTGCATTCGTCCATGTCCGGTGTCCGTCCGTCCGTCCATCTACTTGTACATGTATATACAGGGCTTGTCTGCAAGATATCTGGAGAACTACAGGACAGAATTTCACCAAACTTGGAAGGAAGCTTCATTGGGATAGCCCCCTCATTTGATCAGGTTTTGGTGTATGTGCGTGCATTCATCCGTGTCCGGTGTCCGTCCGTCCGTCCATCTACTTGTGCATGTATGTACAGGCCTTGGCTGCAAGATATCTTGAGAACTACTGGACGGAATCTCACTCCACTTGGATGGAAGCTACAGTGGGATAGCCCCCTCATTTGATTAGGTTTTGGTGTGTGTGCGTGCATTCATCCATGTCCGGTGTCCGTCCGTCCATCTACTTGTACATGTATATACAGGGCTTGTCTGCAAGATATCTGGAGAACTACTGGACAGAATTTCACCAAACTTGGATGGAAGCTTCATTGGGATAGCCCCCTCATTTGACTAGGTTTTGGTGTGTGTGCATGCGTTCGTCCGGTGTCCGTCCGTCCGTCCATTGCTTGTACATGTATATACAGGCTTTGTCTGCAAGATATCTTGAGAACTATTGGATGGAATTTCACCAAACTTGGATGGAAGCTTCATTGGGATAGCCCCCGCATTTGATCAGGTTTTAGTGTATGTGTGCATGCATTCATCCGTGTCCGATGTCCGTCCAACCGTTCATCTACTTGTACATGTATATACAATGAAAATCGCTTCTTTGTAATTAATATTTTTAGATACGCAGCTTTGTTTAAGATACTTATTGCTACATTCATTTTATAGCACTTTCCCTTAAATTATGTGCCCATTCAAGGCAAGGTGGGAGGTTGGGGGAGACGTATGTTTTTGCTCAAAAAAACAACCAGCATAGGCTTCATGCCGGAGCGGCAACTCAAGGGTCAAAGCGGAACCTCTAGTTCTCATTTGCTACTGCTATGGGAAAGCTGCTAAATTAGGAGCTCTTTTTCCCCTCTGACAGTTGCTGATTAATCGATGTTGATCGGAGCACAAGGTCAGGATGTCTCAAAGGCACATTGACCTTTGTTACCTTGATATTCGACGTCAGGTTCCCTCGTTCAATATGGATATTTCATCTTCTGTGATAGTCTGTGCAATCATTCACGGTCAAGATAATTTTACATATACGGCTTCACACTGGTCACAGTATACTCACGATCGCTTGTTTAGATTAAATTCTGACACACAATTCATATGAAGAACTCGTCAAAAATTCGGATTTGATTAAAGTCGTGCTGTCATCTAATTTGATCACGGTCATTATTTTGTGTTGGTACGGTACCTGGTAAGCTTATTGGAACGAGCACAGGGGCCATGTACGTGTTCCATCTACCACTGCACGAGAAGCACGCTTTACATGGCATAGATGGGATACACATTCGTCTCAACCTTCTTCTCCCCCCCCCTCCCCCCCCACCCCTCTTCTCCTCGCGACTTCATTTTGTTCTTTAAATACAAATATGGCTATGCTCAATAATTATTTTAGAATTTGAATATTTATGTTTAAATTTCCAAGATGACTAACGATAAGATTTTCGACCTCTTGTCGGGTTTTGCTCAATTAAATCGCAATAAATAAACCCACCTACACGTATAGTATATTTTCTTAAAGCTATTCGCTCATGAAATTCAAATTTAATGGCGATTTGGTTCTTTTGTTTTACAGTGAACTGTAGAAAACATTTGACTATTTTTGTTTGAAATAGTCACGATTCTCGGCAGAAATTGACATATCCAAGGAATAACAATTTCCAATCAAACTTGCCCAAACAAGAGTGACAGTTAATGATTTAATATTTTCCTTGTCTCACTAAACGACATGGCCTACATGACTACAGAAATTACATACATACCTTTCACTTGTTCTCAGCTTGTTTTGATACCTCGTAGCTCCATTTCCCTTGCCTGGCCATTTCGGTAGTTTTATTTCTCGAGTTTGTTGTCTATCAGCATTGTTTCAAATCGTCTGTCCAAGTTTGCCATTTGGCCTACCAGTTGCTCCGCTTTTCTTCCCAAATTGATTCGATGATCATTATGATGGCTGATACAGGTCCAGTCATATAATACTCATTTGCAGCAGTGGATTCGTGCTACGAATTGATCAGATTTAACAACAAACACAATTTGATCGTATTGTGTTAGCACCAAGACAAGTTATTCGCCTTTTGTTAATTACTCGTAACAGATCGAACGTAATCTGGACCGCGTTGCCATTGGAGACGTCTGTCATTTTAGAGAAAATTTATGGAAACTATAGTGCATCACAGGATATATTTCAGTTTTAAAGCTCTTGAATGGTCAATTCAAATTTTCAAAAACAAATCCGATGTTTTCATTGGCTTGTGGAAAATATTAGAAGAACATTCAACCAATCACAGTTTCCGTTAAATGTCCGTTGGTTAGATCCCGATCACACCTCACACACCATTACGAGAACTCTGTTTGATCGTGGTTGTACAATTCGATCTTGTTTCGAAAACCCGCCGAATATTTGATTCATCTGATGATAGACGAAATAAATGATATTTACTTCATCCAATGGTAAATTCAAGATTCAGGTCACAAGGATATTTCGAGGGCGGGGTCCCGGGCACTGAGGCAGCGACAAACGACTCTCAAAGTAGCGAGAGGAATCGATTCGAGAGCCATGGCCAACGAAGGTAATATGACGAACCATATTGATGAAGAACAATACAGTGAAGCCATATGTCTATACACAGATTTAATGAATATAACCAATCATGCAATGTTCTAGCCTTGTATAGCATTGTTCAGCTGGGCAGACCCCACCATACCTCAACCGCCTGATGGTTGGCTGATAGTGACCACCTAGATAGAAATCACCTAACGTCGTATCAGATATGGCTGATTCTTAGTCTATTCACATTACTATGGGCGTTGGCAGAATGGAACTCTCTTCACTCCAGGTACCTGGCTTGGGACGACAGTTTCTGGCCGGCCAGCTCTTTCTCTGCTTATACACAAATAATAGTTAGGAATATATACAACTTGCATAAAAGATACAACGCCCCTTAAAGTTTTCATAATATCTATTAGGAAAATCATATTTTACCCTTTTTTCTACATAGCAGGCTAAGTCAATGTAGATTTATCGCATTTATGCCCTTTAATTATCAGTAGTGAGCTAAAACTTAAACGCCCTAGTCACATTCGCCTCGTCCTGGCAAGCCAGCTACGTTTATCTTCACTAGTTTTGTTTTACGGCTATTCCTTCACCAGCTGAGCCCGTTATCAGACGATAAGCAGTAATGAGATGGGAGATTTCCTGCTAATGTAGATGATTAGTTGGCTTCTGGCATCATTCTTCTCAGAACAGGAAATAGCTGTACCATAGCCATGTATACGATATATAGTAGGAATACAGGTATCAATATGTGCGACGTCATTCTACTATTCAATCCATATTTTATATCGATGATAACTCGCTATAACAATATAAAAATAATATCTTCATTGGTATCAAGAAATTATCTATTTCTGGTATCCAAAAAAATTATTATTGATGCAAAAAATGCATATCTTAGTATATATAGTTAATAAGACGGCATATTCTTGTTATAGATTGGCATCTGGGTTTTCTTTTTTTCTACTGGTATAGGAACCGTGCTAAACTAGGAGCCCGTCTTCTTCTCTGAAGAAAACATTAAATAGTCGTTAAGACGGTATGTTCCTGTTATACATTGTTATCTGGGTTTCTTATTTACTGCTGGTATTATACTGCTTATATACAGATATTAAGACGATATGCTCTTGTTATATGTTGTTATCTGAGATGTCTCATTTGTTACTGTTATGGGAAACCTGCTGAGATAAGAGCACGTCTTTTTCTCTGTGGAAATACATATTCTTGACGCTAATATATATAGTAAGATGATATGTTCCTGTTATATGTTGTTATCTGAGATTTCTCATTTGCTACTGGTATGGGAAACCTGCTGAACTAGGAACTCTCCTTTTCCACTGACATTCTTGGGTTGCTGATTAAACGATGTTGATCGGAACACAAGGTCAGAATGGCTCAAAGGCAAATTGGCCTTCGTTACCTTGATATGCTACGTCAGATTCCCTCGTTCAATATGGGTACTTCATCTTCTGTGACAGTCTGTCCAATCATTCACGGTCAAGGTAATATAACATATACGGCTTCACACTGGTCACAGTATACTCGCGATCGCTTGTTTAGATTAAATTCTGACACACAATTCATATGATGGACTCGTCAGAAATTGATTAACGTCGTGCTGTCATCTAATGATCACGGTGATTATTTGGTGTTGGTACGGTACCTGGTAAGCTTATTGGAACGATCACAGGGACACTGTACATGTTTCCATCTACTATTGCACGAGAAGCGCGTTTACATGGCATAGTTTGATGGGTTACATCAGCTATAGATGGGATACACATTCTTCTCCTCCTTCTCCTCCCCCCTCCTACACCTCCTTCTCCTCCCCCTCCTACACCTCCTTCTCCTCCCCCTCCTACACCTCCTTCTCCTCCCCCTTCTCCTCCCCCTCCTACACCTCCTTCTCCTCCCCCCTCCTACACCTCCTTCTCCTCCCCTCCTACACCTCCTTCTCCTCCCCCTCCTACACTTCCTTCTCCTCCCCCTCCTACACCTCCTTCTCCTCCCCTCCTACACATCCCTCTCCTCCCCCCTCCTACACCTCCTTCTCCTCCCCCCTCCTACACCTCCTTCTCCTCCCACCTCCTACACCTCCTTCTCCTCACGACTTTCTTGGCTTTGTTCCTTAAATACAAATATTGCTAAGCTCAACAATTATTTTAGAATTTGAATGCTTGTAATTAAATTTCCTGGATGACCAGCGAGAAGATTGTCGGTCTGTGCTCACTTAAATCGCAATAATTAAACACACCTAAACATGTAACATATCTTCTTAAAGCTATTCGTTCATGAAATTCAAATTTAATGGAGATATTGATTGAAATAATAACAATTCTCAGTAGAAATAGACACATCCAGGAATTAGCAATTTCCTATCAACCTTGCCCAACCAACAGTGACAGTTGATTAGTTAATATTTTCTTTGTTCCAGCAAACGACATGGCCTACACGACTACAGAAATTATATTCATATCTTTCGCTTGTTCTCAGGTGTGATTTGATTCCTTAGCTCCACTTCACATGGCTAGTCATTTCGGTAGTTTTCTTCGCCGGGTTCGTTATATATCAGCATTGTTTCTAATTCTCTGTCCAAGTTTGCCATTTGGCCTATCAGTTGCTCCGTTTGTCTTTCCAAATCGATTTGATGATCATTATAATAGCTGATGCAGGTCTAGCCATTTAGAGCAGTGAATGCCACGAAATGATCAGATTTATCAACAACCACAGCTTGATCACATTGTGTTAACACCAAGACAAATTATTCGCCTTTTGCTAAACACTCGTAACAGATCAAGCGAAATCTGGACCGCGTCGCCATTGGAGGCGCTCGTCATTTTGAAGGAGTTTTATGGAAACAATAGTGTATAACGGGATATGTTTCAGTTTTGAATCTCTTGAATGGTCAGTTCAAATTTTCGAAAACAAATCCGATGATTGCATTGGCTTGCGGGGAAAATAGGAAGAACATTCAACCAATCACAGAGTTTATTCAAATGTCCACTGGTTACATATAGATCCTGATCACACCTCACATACCGTTACGCGAACTCTATTTGATCGTGGTTGTACGATCTAACCTGTTCAAGGCTTCGAAAACCCACCGAATTAATTGATTCATCTGATGATAGACGAAATAAATGATATTTACTTCATCCAATGATAAATTCAAGATTCAGGTCACAAGAATATTTCGGAGGTGGAACCCCGGGCCCTGAGGCAGCGACGAACCACTCTCAAAGTACAGAGGAATCGTTTCGAGAGTCATGGACAACGGAGGTTATGATGAACTATATCGATGAAGCCATATGTCTATACCGAGATTGGATGAATGTAACCATCCTATGTTCTAGCCTTATATAGAATTGCTGGTCTGACCCCACCAAACCTCAACCGTCTCATTGTTGGCTGATAATCATGTGACCCATTAAGAACGAAGAAGTCAAAGCAGAACAGAATGTATAGGTTACATAATAACATCACCATGGGCATTGGTGCAGAAACCACCTAACGCCGTATGAGATATGGCTGATCCTTGATTCTTGGTCTATTCACATTAACGATGGGCGTTGCCAGAATGGAACTCTCTTCACTCCAGGTGCCTGGCTTGGGACGACAGTCTCTGGCCCAGCTCTTCCTCTGGCTATACATGCAGAATAGTTAGGAATTATATACATCTTGCAAAAAAGATACGACACCACTTAAAGTTTTCAAAATATCGATTAGGAAAATCATATTTACTCTAGATATTTTTTTTCTAGCAGGGTAGGCCCTACTCAATGCAGATTTATCGCATTTATGCCCGTTATCAGTAATGGGTTAAGGCTTTAATACCTTCCCCCCAACCAGGAAATCCGGCTAAGTATATTGTGTCATTGTTGTTGCGGGAATAAGTTTCATCAATATTATTTATTTTCTCATTAAATATGTTTCATAATTTCTCCATTATGACTCACGTCATAAGTCTGTGTTTAGTAGGGAATGGGATTGCGAACAGGTACTTTTTGCTACTTCACATCAGAAACATAAATTTTTCGATCATATAAATGTTAATCCTCTCACACTTCAACTACATCCTGGAGACAACAACATTTTGACAGATCCAAATGAGAAGCAAACATATGAAATATTTATCTTCACAAGTTTTGTCTTACTGCTACCAGCTGAGCCCGTTATCCGTCGATACGCACTGATAAGAGGGGAGACTTCCTGCTAATGTAGATGCTTAGTTGGCGTCTGGTGTCTTTCTTCTCAGAACAGGAATTAGCTGCACCATAGCCATGTATACCGTTCGTTGTAGAAATACTGTTATCAGCATGTGCGGCGGAATTTTACTATTCAATCCTTATTTTATATCGATGATAATTCGCTAAAATATCAATTATATCAATTGATATCAATAAATTATTTATTTTTAGTATCCAAAAAAAATCGATATCTTCATATTAAGGAAAACAGATTCTTGATATTAATATATTTAGTTGATAATATTCTTGTTATAGATTATTATCTGGGTTTTCTCATTTGCTGCTGGTATAGAAACCGTGCTGAAATAGGACCCCGTTTTGTTCTCTGAAGAAACACATATTAAATATATATAGTCGTTAAGACGATTACGTCAGATTCCCACGTTCAGTATCGTTACTTCATCTTCCGTGCCAGTCTGTCCAATCATTCACGGGCAATGTATTATAACATATACGGCTTCACACTGGTCACACTATACTCGCGATCGCTTGTCTAGATTGAATTCTGACCCACAATTCATACCAAGAACTCGTCAAAAATTCGGATTTGATTAACACCGTGCTGTCATCTAGTTTGGTCACGGTGACCTTTGAGTGCTGGTACGGTACCTGGTAGGCTTACTGGAACGATCACAGGGACCATGTACATGTTTTTATCTACCACCACACGAGAAGCTAATGACTAATAAAGTATTCATCAAATATATTTCAACATTCAGATTCGTAAAGTATACTATTCAAACAGCATAATAATGCCTCCTCTTTTATTTCGTCATTGAAATAATTTTATATCAGATCAATATTTCGGAAAAAAATCCGTATACCGCGACCTCTTCCATCAAAAGAATGAAAATCTTTGGAACTGAGGCAAATATAGAAAACTAATGGACACGCTACATATTGTAGGCCTTTAATGGGTTATACCATATGGTGTTAGGGTTTGTGCCCTTGGTATAACTGAAGGGGTTGTTCTCTGGATATCCTCAGTCGATTCCAGATTTCGACCTGGTGTTGCTCTAGGATTTCAAGATTCGGAGACATGTCAAAGTTGGAGAATACGACATAGGATTTATTCTTCTCCAAAGATGGTCAAGATGCAACAAACAAACTGCTGACAAAACCTCTGTAATATCGTCTGTATCAATGATGAAATACATACACACGCCGGAGTCGTGATGGGATAATGACTAAAGCCCGGCGCACACGAGAGATATCAGCTGAGCTGTCGGCCTCAATTGCCTGTCAGCTCAGGGGCTAGCTCTCGTGTGGTTTCAGCGCACACGGTGAGCAAAAGTTTCACGAAATTGATTTCAGTTCCCGCATAACGTCTTCTTCAAGTCCATTTTGAAGAGTCGTGCGTATGAATCGCGTGAAAATAACATGCGATTCATTGGCCGGTCCAATAAAAGTGCTGAGCTGTTGGCTTGCGTTCGCCGCACACGCTGAAGATTTGGCCTCGCGAGGCGAAATTATCAAACAAGTTTGATATTTTTTCTCCGGTCTCACGAGGCCAAAAACTCGCCAAAAACTGCCCGCACACGAGAGCTAGCCCCTGGGCTGACAGGCAATTGAGGCCGTCAGCTCAGCTGATAGCTCTCGTGTGCGCCGGGCTTTAAGATACGTGTTTGATACCTTTTATACAATATAGTTCAAGTATCAAATCCTGCATGCACAACTGACACTAATTTACAAGGTTATCTTAAGTGCTGCGGTATTCGGTTTGCTGACCATGCGCTGCCACTCTGTTCAAGGAGGATCATAAGATTTCAGTCTGAACAAACAGTAGCTTGGTGAAGACTGAACTTTCCTGGTAATACAATTTAGTTAAGTACTGACATGAACACAGTATCACGAAGTAACCAGTGGCCAGTATAGCTAAACAAAACACTTGAAGTTAATTAAGCGTCAAGTGGTTAGGATTTGAGACAAGCAGGAAGCAAGGAGCATGATAATAGTTGTCGTCTAAACATCATATACGCCCCCATCAAATTACTATATACTATACTGTACTGTGTCTGTGTGATAAACGGTATAGAAAAAAAAACAATTAAAGATAAAACAATGAAGGGATTTTTAACAGGCAGCCAGAGGATGCTAGATCCCCCGTCGAAATGACAGATAGTATTGAGAGCATTTCTGGTCCCAGGGGATATACATGAGTCTTCATATGCGTATAGGAAGCGGAAGGACCTTTCTGCCTCTCCAAACCGAACGGCTGACTGAACGTTGATTGATGCCGTGATATAGTTTCCACGCAGAGAAGCACGGAAATTGTGTAAATACTGATAGTATATCAACATTTCAAGCCCCAGCTACAATATTTTTGCTGTTTGTTCATCGATAATTTAACTCTCAACACATAGCTCTCAAGTCGCGTTTATATATATAAAAGTGGTCCAATCAGTATCTGGAACAAACCTCTGAAAATGCTCCAGATCACGGCAAAGGGACTCCAGAATTCAATTTTTTTCGGGGGGTTTGGCGCATATTACTATGATGGTATTTGTGGACATTCCGCCCAGCTCAAATCATCTTCCTACGCCTACTTACTTACATGTTAACCCCATAATCACCAAATTTAGATTTTGTCATCAGGTGGCGCCACCTGCAGACGCAAGTGGGCGACATGCAACTCCAAGTGACATCTCATGGCAAATTTGACAAGAATCTGAAGGCATCCTCAATCTATTGCCCGGAAACTAAATTTAGACCTGTAAGTGCAAGTGAGCGAAACGCAATTCCAAGCAACATCTCCTGGCATGGTACATGCACGCCAGATTTGAGAAGAATCCGAGGAGCAGTTCTCAAGTTACTGTCCGGAAACAAATTCTGGATTTTGCCACCAGGTGGCGCCACCTGTAAGCTGAAGTGGGTGATACGCAATCTCAAGCAACATCTCATAGTAAGGTATATATGCATAAACTTTAATTCTCTCTCTTTCTCAAATTTGGGAAGAAACCGATGAGTGGTTCTCAAGTTATTGCCCAGTAACCATATTTAGAAGTTGTCACAAGGTGGCATCACCTGTATGCGAAAGTGACGAAACTGAAAGTTGGCACCACCTGTATGCGCAAGTGGGCGGAACTCAATTCCAATTGGAGCGATATGCAAGAGGTGGGAAAAATTGACGACGTCTGGCGACTAAAAAACAAACATATGACTCAACAGGAAAGCATCCCTCAGCACCTAACATTTAGATCCGAGAATACAGTGGATTCTCGGACGTAGCATTAGTATCTCAGCCGCGCTTTCATTGCAGCTATTCATATGGAGAATATGAAGTATCCACACGGTTCCTAGCACCGGCTTAAGCGGAATTAGACACGCTAGCTCGGGATTTGTGACGTCAGATCAGTTCAAACAACTCATCTGATGTTAATGAAGGAGGATCGTTGACGTGTGATGGAGTAAACGTCTCAACATGGGGTATACCTGGTAAATGCAAGAATACAGAGAAAAACTAACCTCTAATGCCCGATGTCGTAAACGGCTTAAATTTCCCACCAAAACAACAAACCTACATATATTTGTCGAGAGATATGTACAGCGACATCTCATATGACATTGTATATGCATACCAAATTTGGGAAGAATCCGATGAGCATTTCTCAAGTTATTGCCCGGAAACAAATTTCGGATTTTTCCACCAGGTGGCGACACCTGTGGGCAGAAGCGAGGGAAATACAATCTCAAGGGACCGCAAAAATATGACATTTATGACGGCGTTAATAGGAATGACAGAAATCTGAACAAATTATGTGATAAACAAGAAAATGTTTCTAGAAAATAGTCGAAAAGATAACAAAAACCCCCGAAAATTCAGAAAAATATCGATGTTCCACATTGGCCACCGTATAAATATTATTGGGTAAATAGTTTGAAGAAAGTTAATTACTTTTTCAGTCATGTTCGATAAACATGCGTGGCTCACATGTGCCGCTCGCTAACTAATCCAATAACTGGGTATCTCCAGACCTCTTGTCTGACTTTTGGGCATAAGGATTATATTAGTCACTTTTTTCACCAGCAAAAAAACCCCAGCTTTATTACCGTTACACTCAAAGGAGTTTTAACCATGTAAACGTCCCATATCCTTTATTGGTAACCCTGGCAGTAGCCAACCACAGTAATGATCGTTTGTGTAGTTGATTGAAGTCCCCAATATTTTCGAAGGGTGGTCAGGATAGTAACACTAGGATATTTTACCTACAGTTGATTTGCTGTATCAGTAATTGGACTGCGTTCAATAATGGCCTGGCCAGAAATAACGGCGAATAATTTTATTCACCTGATGAATAACCTTAGTTTTGCTATCTACTGTTATACTCAATTCCCGTGATACGGCTGTAGAAATATGTTGGTTCCCAGCACATGGGTGTATACGAACGACATCAAAGTACGGTATAGTTTATGAGATATTGATTGCATATTGAGGTTGGTGGTCTGTTTGTCTTCGGGCGACTTCTCTAAAAACCGTCTTTTCTCTGACTAAATGATGAAATGAAATCTGGTCTACTTCAATGCTGTTATGCTTGCTCGTGAAGAAAGATCCATTTATCATCGCCAGCATAATGTGGGCGCTTTAACAACAACTACATCCTAAAGGGGTCAAACAAAGAAAAATTCAAGGAATTTACTTGTATGCTATATCTTTAACTTTATCTTAATGATGCCAAGATATACCGGTACCGTATGATCATTGGTGTTTTCTTGGTGGGATATCGTAAAAACCAATCAAATTTCTGAAACTATAGTATGTTTTATGAACTAGACATCTTCCGATAATATCTGAAAATCACGCCCCGGGAATACATTTTTTTTTTTTTTGATGGCAATTTATCTGTATTTCCTAATGATAATCTAATGGGAGCCGTACCACAGTTACGAGTGGAACCAGTCATCTGTATCCGAGGCAATGGGGCGCTACAATCAGAATGTACCGATCTTGGTGATGCAAGAGTAAACCTGAGTAGAAGTCCCATGCTGAGGTGAAATTGTGAAGTCCAATATTATCATGTGACAAGAGAAATGACGGGTGGTTGTCTGATATGCTGAGATATCTCCGCCAGCCTTCGATTGTGGCTGTGCATGCGAATATACGGTATATAAACTGCAAGAATTTGCAAAGATAAATAATAGGCCAATTGACACATACACTGTTCGAATTCGAATGCAGGTAGGTTGTCAAGGGAAGCTAAATATTAATATAGAAAAATAGGATTTTGCAGGTTTTGGATCATACAAATATCAGCTTTATTACCGCCACACTCAGATGAGTTTTACCCATGTAAACGTTGCGTTTCCCGTTACTGTAATGATCGTTTGTGTAGTTGATTGAAGTCTCCAATATTTTCACAGAATAGCAACACTAGGATATTTGACCTAATGTTGATTTGCTGTATCGATAATGGACCGCGTTCAATTATGGTCAATAGTCTTGCCTGGTCAAAAATAACCGCGAAAAACTCTGTACACCTAATGATTAAACCTCGTTTTACTATCTACTGTTATACTCAATTCCAGTGACACGGTTGTAGAAACATGTTGGTTCGCAGTGCATGTATTTTGATTGAATTGGATTTTTGGACGCTGAAGATGTCATACAATTGTCAGGGATCATTAGTCTTCCTACCAGGCAAGGTTCTAAGTTTGTATCTCAGCAATTCTGATTTACGTAATTACGTGAAGTACGGTACGTAATTTTTACGTATTAGAAATGGGGGATGTCTTTAGGTTGAAATAAAAGTATTCTCTCCATCCAGTATATGTTGTCCAAGTGACCTCTCTGGAATATTGCATTTTGTTATCTAAAATCGATTGAGCCAGATTATCAGCTAGATTGACTGGACTATCTTAGTTGTTCACTCACAAAACACGTGTTAATGTGGGTGTAAACGAACGACATCAAAGTACGGTGTAGTTTAAGAGATATTGATTGCATATTGAGGCTGGTAGTGTGTTTGTCTTCGGGCAACTTCTCTGAAAAGCGTCTGCTCTTTGACTAAATGATAAAGTGGAATCTGGTCCACTTCAATGCTTTTATGCTTGCTCGTGAAAGAAGATCCATATATCATCGCCAGCAGAATGTGGGCGCTTTAACAAAAACTACACGTTAAAGCGATCGATGTTATACCAAACAAAGACAGGTCGCAGTCAATACACTGGCTTGTATACTGTACGTGTAACTTTATCTTAGTGATGCCGAGATATACCGTATTATCATTGGCCTTTCATAGAGGTTTCCTTTTCGTTTTTTTTTTTTTTTTTCTTTTAGCGAAAGTTGTCCGAAGGAAATATTGAAAGAATTTCTGTGAGTTTCTATGAACAGGTTAGGGCGATCCCGCTATCTAAAAGGTGAATTCAGCTCAATAAATCAGTTTACATAATGAATTCATCAAAATCCTCTTGAGGCGCATTTATTTCGCCATCAATTGGCAGTAAAAAAAATAATTGTCCTCTATTTAATTTGTATAATAATAGGCCAAATATCTGTCACTCTATTGAAACAACACTGGCTGGTTCTTCAAATGGTAAATCAAGTTAAGGACATGGAACAATAGATAGATTAATGCGCCTGAAGTTTTGGAGCATTGATTATGAAGGAATCGAAAGTCATGAGCAAAGACTACCTTTTTAACCTCCATTTTAGAGAGCAGGATCGCCCTAACTGTTCATAGAAAGTCACAGAAATTCTTTCAGTATTTCCTTCGGACAACTATCGCTAAACGAAAGCGGAGAACAATGGTTTAGCTGTTCCATCTGCTGTCAACGACCCACGCAACTGGGGTATGGATTCTTATGCTACAACATGATCTGGTGCCCATTTTCTTAATAAATCGATTTCTGTACGTCGAAAATGTCTGAAACTATAGTATGTTTTGTGAACTAGAAATCCTCCGATAATATCTGAAAGTCAGGCCCCGGGAATACATTTATTTTTTATTTTTTTATTTATGGCAATGTGTCTGTATTCCTAGTAATAAACTTATGAGAGCCGTACCACAGTTACGAGCGGGACCATGCCTTCATCTGTATCCGAGGCAATAGGGCGCTACAATCAGAATGTACCGATTTTGGTGATGCAAGAATAAACATGGAAGAAATCCCATGTTGAGTTGGAATTGTGAAATCCATTATGATCATTTGACAAAAGGGTCGTTGTCTGATATGCTGAGATATCTCAGCCAACCTTTGATCGTATCTGTGCATTCAAATATACAGTATAAATACTTCTCAAACGGTCCCTACTCTCGGGTTAATTTCTGAGCGGGCCTTAAAGTACCCTAATTGAATAACACCCCCCACCCCCCGCCACCACCGCCACCACCACCAGCAACCCCCGCTCCTCCTGTCACTGTAACTCCGATTCGAATTGATGAGAATTACATTTTAACTTTATAATATCATTAGCGGTATTTGGAGTCATCTACATACAGGGTCATGGGAGGGGGGCGGGGGCCCTCGGTAATTCACGTTATCGGTATTTATTCTTCATTTTCCTCAATTTGCTCCCCTCGCAGCACATAAAACAGTGTCTAAGAGTCAAAGAAGACGAAAAGCGATCGAAAAATATTCCTTAATTATCCTACAAATTACTGGTGCCTGATATCTAGACCAGGAACGTTTGGTCGCATAATATTGTCGTCCCACACGCTTGTAGCACGCACGTATAACAAGAAATAATCAGTTGACGTCAATTGATGTGGGTTGATGACAAGATTGAATTACATATGGATACAGAAATCTCACAAGTCTTATTCCATACATTTATTCTATTTGGCCTAAAGGCAAAACTGAAGTACATGTGCAACGTCAACTGATATTCTCAAAGATGTACTTCCAATAATGAGTAGCGCTAGATTATATTACCGGTATCATATGTGAACCAGAGATGTTTGCTCTTATCTGATCAAGGCATTCATGTGGAAGAGTAGTATATAAAACTGAAATATCCGCGTATCGTGAGGTGGAACTGTGGGGGCGAGATGTGGATCGCATAGTGAAGTGCGAGAGATTTTCTTAGAACCACAGGTGCCCCTAGTCACCATACATATTTTTGTTAGTCTTTCATCCTATGCTTGAATGAAGGCGCTATTTAAGTCCTGAGTGCGCATCAAACCCGACCGTATCTGGGGATATCTAATACTGATGACGTCACATTGATGAATCTATCTGACATGGGCTGCTTTATTTTGATTGGCTATATCACTGTATACTGTTTACACTAGAGATTCAAAGTCACAACCCACGTAACTCGAACTTACGTACCAAATTCAAACCTATCTGCGCTTTCTCTACTACTGATGACGTCACAGTCACGTGACCTAAACTCCTATGTCAACCTCAAGGTCGAGCGATCAAGAAGAGAACGCTCATCTCGCCTGTACTGATCGGGAAGCTTATCTCCGAAATAACTTGTAGGTTGTCATGGTTGGCTGTGTTTCCAGCCCTGAATCCTAGAGTTTACCGGTGCCAGGAATGATGCACTTTGGCCAAACTGAATCAAAAATGGATGGAACAAGATTTGCGAAATTCAATTGCCGGAGTCTAATGGATCATGTTATCAGATCACTGGCTGTACTTCTGTGCTGTATATGTTTGGATTATTCCTCGTCGTGTAAGCCAGATCTCGCCATGCAAGTTAATTTGACGTCTTTGACTACGTTGGTTTTGACAGGAATTGACCCGCCCGACGCAACGCCCCGAGAGAATGACATCTTTATCCGCCATACAGCAATATTACAACCCTCCTCGCCAAAACCACAATAATGAATCGTATTGGTGTGTAAACGCAGGGGCTGAACAGCAAAGAACCAAGTTAAAGTCCATATTAAAATATAGATAAAGTCCAAGTGACTTATTTCGGCATTTTAAGCAGGATATGGAAAATATGATTTATCAGGAAAACACTAGAATCTAGGAGGGTAACAATAGCACGGGTACTGACAGAACCGAATGTTCAGCAGAAACAACACACCGAGTGAGCTTGATAAGTCTATTACTATATAAAACTAAACTACACTACAACTAAACTACAAAGTCAGCGTGCTGCAGCGAAAAACAGATAATCACGATGATTGGAACGCCATAAGCATATTAAAGCACATAATGAAATAAGCATTAATGTAGATAAGCATTTAGTGTATAAGCATTACTGACTCCAAGTCACACATGTACGCAATGCGCAATGGATGTAAATTTCACCATGAAAGCCGGACTGAATTGACCATAAGAAGTCCATAAACGATATGACTAGTAATCCATAAAGGGAGGGTCCATATTGGGTCTTGCACAGTGTCCGATATATAATAATGTAATTTAATACCCCCCCCCCCCCCGGCCCCACACACACACACTCTAGTCAGCGTGCTGCAGCGAAAGACATAATACGGACCAGCACGCCATAAACACATTTAAGCACATACAAATGTAATGATATAAGCAGTAATGTATATAAGCATTTAGTGTATAAGCAATAATGATTCCAAGTCACACATGTACGCATTGGAGTTTCCACCAAGAAAACCGGACTGACTTGGCTATTAAATGTCCATAAAGGATATGACTAGTAGTCCATAAAGGGAGTGTCCATATTGGCTCTTGCACACACTGTAAAAATTGGCGACATGTTTAACGTCTCAAAATGAAACATGATTTTGTCCCAACTTTTGGGACATGTGAGTACGTACATATTTCATTTGGAAACGGCTTCATGTTTCAATTTGAAACACGTATCATCCTCATATGTGTTAATGATGTCTCAATATGGACATGTCGTCGTTAAACATGTGTCCGTTTGAAACATGTGACATCCTGCAGAGTGAAACATGTGTTGTATGTACATCTCTCAATCTGAAACATGTTACGGTCGATTACATTTTTCAAAATGAAACGTCTAAGCCCAAACATGACTTTGTCCCAACTTTTGGGACATGTCGCAGCCGAAACGTGTCCGAACATGTCTCAAACTTGGAAGTGATTCAAAATAGTCTATCTCCCATTACATGTTTCATCAGATCGCCAGATCGCCTGTGAAAGAAACAGAAATAAACGAATTGTTTATTAAATTCAGCTTGCATCAGTTTTTATTCTCTTATCTTCGATGGAAGTCCCACTCGGGTGTAAACCAACAATAACGATAGGCTAGTAGACAAGCTTGCTCCTCAGGTTAACAATGAATGTGATCATTCCAGACAGATATATGTTCGGTACATCATAATTCCTGATGTAAACCCATTTATCATGGCGTGCAAATTGTTCATGACAATAATGTGCTCATGTTTTGTTGAACTAGATTACAGATTTACACCAAATGGCACATTTACATTCAGATATTAACCAAAATAATAATTTACTCAAGTTGCCACATCGGTCTGTTGACGTGACACAGCCTAATCCAGCACACAGGAAGTAGCTCACAACAGGGATACTATATTGCATACAGATATTGACCATACTTGCTGACTTAGATACATGAATGTCTGTAACTTGAAAATGATTCTATCATTCATTCATCTGCTCGCGGTAAATATCTCCGAGTAAGAGTCGTTGAAATTTCATTCCGTTTCGGGAAATGGAATACGGATCGCAGATGATTATTAAGATAACGGAGTCCTGGACTCGTCACGAGTTGTTGCAACAGTGGTCACAGTCAGGGAGGAAGGAGGAAAATTGTTTTACACACCTACAATATTCAATATTTTCATAAAGATAAAAAATAATATCCCCTCTCTCTTCCTGGTTTCATCTTCGCATATCCAAGTCGAACACCACACGTGTTGCCTTGGCTGAACATATAAATACAATATCTGATCAGAATATGAGTTTGATGATGTCATAACTCTATAAATATTCCGAGATCCATATTAGGAGGAGTGCAATGTATGACCTCTTTAAAATTCAATTTTGATTGACTATTCGAAAGAAATTAACATCAATACAACCACTACTTTCCATATTTGGAAATCTCACAGTCTGACATCAAAGAAAATCCTCGCTGCACTGTGATAGCAAGCTCATATGTTGATTGCCTATATGACATCACGTGCGTTTCCTAGTTTTTTCCTAGTTTTTACCAATTTACTCTATTGAATTCAGGTCAAGGTAAATGACGAAACATTAGTGTGAAGATGCCTGCATGGTTTGGTGTCATTTGTGTCATACAATGGCCGAATCCCGCGCAAGGCTGTAATCGTATATAGAGCAATCGTATTGTCCAGAAAATATCCTGATGCGCTACACACATTTAAAATACTGGATGTAGCTCTGGTCACACAAAGAACACAGTTGTTGTTTCTTCCAACGCGAGCCCTCAATGATGCCCCATCAATGTCACTCTTTTTTTATAGCGACACTGCTGTGTAGTTTTTGGTATGAATCATTGGCAGATTTAAAGTGGCGATCATGTGGGGTACCAGAAAAGTGGTGTTTTACCGTTTTCTTCGAGATTTTTTTTTTTTTTTTGTGGATAAAAGTGTACATGAGCTATTTTATTTCACATCAGATAATTCTTCCCTAATGTACTATGTAGTTTACTTCGGAGAACCTGACACAAATAAACAAAATAGAAAATCTGACCGAAAAGTTGACCAAAAAGTCATATTTAGAACGTAACTGCGAAGTGTTCAAGGATTGATTTTTTTTGGATTTTTGCACTTTCTAGCAGAGCGGACCCCACGATATATTTTGGGGGGCTTTTAGAATCAAGGAGTGAACAAATATTTAGTGGGGAGGAGGCGTCTCTTCCCAGGCCTTGGCAGGCCTCAAACAGTCAAATACCCTAGGCCTGGAAGAGTTATATTACGATGCAAGTAATTCAGTTAAATTGGTCGGACTGTTTATTCTCGATACCGACAGATATATTCACGATCGCTAAAGACCAGAAATAATTTTTTGGAAGCCAGTGCTTCCATGCACCAGACAACATTATCCGTCTTTTATACTGTGTCCCTTGAGACATGTCGCTTTTGCGACTCGGTTGTACGTGTTTCGGCTTTGATGTTTCAAACAGCTATTCGGGTCATTATAGTGAAACGGCAACGCGATTGAAACATGTCACAACCCTCAAATAGCTGTATTCTCACGTCTTTGAGACATGTTTTCATGGGAAAACAGGGTGAAACATGTAGCATTATGAAGCATCTCACATGTTACCCATCTCAAAATGAAACGTTAAACATGTAACCACTTTTTGCAGTGCAGTGTCCGATATATAATAATATGATTTAATACAACCCCAATCCAAAGTAGGGTAGAGTCTCGCTAGGGATAGTTTAGGAAACTACAAAATATTCTGGTGGTCAGGGCGATTATAACGAAAAACACAGTAACGTTTCTAGTCACCAATGGCCCGGACGACTGGAAGAGGGACACCGGCACAGACAAGCCACGTGGTCCACCAGGACACAGCGAATAAGTGTTGCAGTCGGTACAGGCGAGCCGAACTTCCAGCAGCAGTCGAAGGAGGAACTGTCGAAACTGAGCAGTCGTCAGGTTCACATGATTACATTGCCTGATTTAAGTGAACAAGGGCATCATCCGTAACTAAACCCAGCGGCCCAATTGAATTGGATAACAGCAAAGGCATGGTATACAGATTTACCAGGTAACAAAGGTAGGGCGACTTCATGCACCCTCCGGCAGAATTGCACAGTTTTTGAAGCCCTAATTGACAGGATAACACCCTTGTTCACTACACCCAGGTCCCAACGTTGAATGCATTTACCATGGTTACCAGGGGACGTTAAAGTCAAATTTCCAATACGAAGAAACCGGAAAACGGAATAGTCACCCAAGTTTGACAATCTAGAATAGACGACATGTTGAGGCGTTTCTGAATGGCGCATACATGATTTAATGTACGTGAAAATTTAAAACGGAGAGAGGGCCCTTTGACACGCTTAACCCCACCATGACGGTGTAAGACCTTAACGACACATGTGTAGGCTTACTGGCGGATAGTGCTGACGTCTTGGAGCGTGCCAAATATGCCACATAACGTAGTGTGTTGGATTACGCTGGTCCTGGAGAACAGTTGATACGCACACAAATCTCGTAGTAACACTTCAGTTGAGAGGTATATGATAGTCTGGTAGAATGGGCCAAGGACTTAGATTCTCAATGGGTGGCTTCTTGATCAAGTTGACGGAGCAAGTCTGCCACTGCCGAATCGGTGTAGAGATAAAACACATTGTGTCAGGAAACATGTGATGTGGGAGCCAGTAGTGAATATAAGCAGCCATAACGAATCCAAACTGTTCAAAAAGTATTTTAATAAATCTGCTCATTTGACCCGGGACATCGAGACGAGAGATGGAGTCTGGCAAATTGTTATACACACCCGGGAAATGGATGGCATGTACACTAAAGTCGTAGGTTAGAGAGATCACACTCAAAATGTCAAGAAACCTCAGTGCCTCAGAAGATTTAGTCGTACCATTGTTGATGATATAAGCAGTAGCGGAATTGTCTGTATAGAGGCAAAAGCGCTTATCACTGCAATCAGCGTGCCAACGTTTGGCTGCCTCCATAACTATGACGGGCTCTTGGTTGTTGATGTCGGTGGAGGCCAGTTCAGAGTTATCTATATGCCACACACGATAGATCCAATCTAAATTACAGAAAGCTCCGCCAGTGATAGGACGAGCATCTGTATGAACATATATCGTAGGTTTCCAGTCCCATATCAATTTTCTGTTCTGTGTACATGCTCAAGAGTAAATCCACCAATGTAATCCACGCAGTATGGGAGCCAAACGGGCCTTATGATACGGTGATTTTAAGCAACACAATTATAGATCATAAATTGCTCGATTATGTAGTCGACCCCTGTCTATAACGTTACTTGCCCAAGTTTATTTTCCTTCTAGACTGTCCAGTTGTCTGCAGGTTGCTCTGTGCTTTAAGGAGAAAGCCATAACATCTTCAAGCAGTTTAGACAGTTTAGGGAGTGCATGCTGTTCACTGTATCTATCTCAATACCTAAGAAATTCAAGCATGTGCACGGATCTTTAAATCAGTTAATTTAAATTCAAGAGCACGAAAGAGGGTCAGTAGAGTATTAAACGCGGCCGCACACTCACCCTGTAATAACGAATGCACAACAAAATCGTCCAGATACGAAACACACGTGAATCCTCGTTAATCATACGACAGACACTTTGAGTAAGCCGATTACACAAACTTGGGGATTTCCCGGCACCAAATGGAAGCTTACAGTCAAAGAGAAATGATGGTCCTTACTGAAAGCCCATTATAAACCTGTATATGCAAGGTTGGAAGGGTGAATGCCGACAGAACGATACGCCGATTTAAGATCTACCTTCGCCATAAAGGATTTAGGAGTGATGTCATCCATCATATCTTTAACAATTTGATACAATAAGGTGTCTTTTGTAGCATAGTCATTTGAACTCTACTAGCGTCATGAATAAGTCTGATATCTCCATCAGGCTTAGGTACCGCAGCTAATGCTCTAATGATACGTGGAGGGGAAGGCACTCTGAGAGGGTTTGAAGTCGTAATTCCCTAGATTTTTTTAAGTCGGAGCTGCTGATTGGCTGGATTCAACACGTGGCACAAGGTGCGAGTAATAGGATAGTCTCGAGATGGAAGTCTCTAAAAAATAAAAGGGACAAAGCGACGTCATTGCCCATGTGACGTCACGCCGAGGTTAGGCAACGAATCATTTTACAGGCGACGCCTTCTGTTTGCAAATGCCTATTCAACTCCGAGACAATAGCATCTTCAAAGTTGTTTGTATTTTCAGTATTTTGAAAGCCACAATGGTACTTATTTTCCGTTTTTTGCAGTATAGCCAATGTTAAAGCATTGCTCGATGCCTGAACTTGGCCAGACGTCACGTGGGCAATAACGTCGTTTCGCGCCTCTCATGGTCAAAGATTTCTATCTCGGGACTGTCCTATTGCTGACAGCCAAAGTACAGCCATCGCGCTCATTACATTTTGAATAATTCGGTTTGCTGGACTGAGGGTCAAATTTCACCTGATTATTGACTTACGCCGGGGGAAGGCAGAGAAACCTGTGATCATCGAGTAGGACGCGTTCCCTGGTTGATCTTGTTTTGTGCGGAGCATTGCCTGCATTAACCTTATCTGGCCTGGGCTTATTTTGACCTGTCAAGGCCGGGGGGAGGGAGGGAGAGATGGCTCCCCGCCTTAAGTATTGTTCTTACCCCTTGAGCTAGAGGGTTGAAACTTACCACACTACCCCGCTTGGGTCAAGCTCTACCACTACCAAAAATTGTAAAACAATCCAAGATGGCCGCTTTGTTGACGTCACAGTAACGGCATCTTCAAAATAGGTATTTTTTGGTCGATTTTTCGGTCAGATTTTTCGAATTTTTAATTTATGTGTATTCTTTGCAAAAACTGCATGATGAATTAGGAAATAATAGTCTGATGTGAAATAGAATAAATTTTGCCCACTTTTCTTCGGAGAAAAGCAGGACTTTTGAAAAAAAAGACAAAAAATTCACAATTCACCGTATGTCCGCCATCTTGAATTTAACCATGATCCTCTACTCGTTGAGTTATACAAATACGCTCAAAATGACCCCATTATGATAAACTAAAATGTCACGGAGGGTCAGCTTTCATTTTTTCGTCGTTCCGGGGATAGGGGAAAAAGTTAGGTTGGGGCCATAGTCCCCCCCCCCTCTTCAGGCCAGGTAGGATTAAGTATGTGTCATCCTCGAAGGCTTGTGCAAAAGTGGTCAGTTTTGCATTGTAATGTTGGACATACCCGTACTGTCCGGCCCGTCGTCACTTGGGGTTGCCGCCATATTGTTGCGGTTGTGGTTGGGCGAAAACAAAAATCCGTAGAGGCAGGTGCAGTTGCGTTGGAAGAAATGCAAGAATTAGATGCATGCTGGAGAACCTGAAGCAATTCTGGCGCCGGTATTTGTTTGGAAGGGAATCCCAGGCGTAGCGGGTTCCCTTTGTTCATCAGCTGTTCGCAAATTCTCGCCATTCGTCGTCACGTTGGATTGAGTTCACAGTACTCGATTGAAAGGATATCTCAGAATGTCGTACAATGTGTCTTTAAGCAGAAGGTTTTGATCCATCGGTAAACCATCGAAGGTCGAGTGACAGGAATTTTAGGCTTCTAGTCGTCTCGAAATCCTGTTCAAGCAGGGCGTTAATCAGCACGGTGTGAAAGTCATTTGCTTCGCCCACACTGCGACGTCATTTTTTGTCTCTCTGGCACGTTATTCGCCACGAGTACGAGCCAAATCTCCGTCTGCCGCGATTAAAGATGCAGAGAAAATCAGCAACAACGTCCAGGTAAATTCAGCGGAATTAAAGGAAAAATATCGACTGACACATGATGGCAAGAAAGGCACAAGCAGAATATAAAAAATAGCGTGGAATAAACTCTCTTCGAACTGGCGCTGTTTGTAAGCACACAAAAACAGCGCCCTCTACCACCGTAAGTGGAGACGTATGTAAACAAACCACCTGGTGAGTTGTGTTTTACGACAACTATTTAGCATAATTCTACCCAAAACACAACACAACGAGTGGCTTGATAATTAGTTCCACCCAAAAACCCGACATTGGCCAGCTGCTTTAATACAAATTAAGGATGTGGTAAATCCAACCCCAAAGAAATAACTGACCAAGTCTTTCTCAAGAACTAGGATAAAAGTAACTCCGAAAATAGAAGTCATTGTGATATAATATTCCATATTTCGGCTGTGCTTATGCCATCATCAGGAATACATATAAACAATTGGAGTATACATTCTCAAGAATGCAGGTAACATCTCACCTCCAGGTGTTACCTTTAGGTTTGTCCATTATAAAAAGTGCCTACCCCAAAACTTGAGAGGGTCAGGCAGGTCAAGTTGACCATATATCATAATGTGAGCAAAATAATTCACTCCTACATAATACCACCCCTACAGCAAATGTTGTACGCAACATTTAGACCTCAAAAAAAAACACAACAAAAAGATTATGCTACACCGTACAAAATAATACCATACTATATAACCAAAATCTCCACACACAAAAAAAAAGCATTTACGCTATGGTTACCATGATAGCCATTGCTACAACGAACGTCATCCTACACATTATTTACAATTGGAGTACTTGTGCAAGGGTAGATAGGATTCCGTGTTTGGCAACTAATTCGGGACCGTCCTTAACGAAGGACGAGAGGTAACGCCCCTTAAGCAACCAATCTGGCCTTAAACCTGGGAAAACAGACATTAGCTGGAGGACAAATTCCCCAGATATCATTCACGTGTTCTTACAGACCTTCAGGGCATGGGAACGGATAGAGAAGGACATGGCAAATAGGCGGTTGACGCGTACTTATAGACCTTCTGGCCATGGAACGGGTGGATAAGGGGATGGCGAAAGGCATGGAGATACTTCAGTTACTTCACCTAGAACCTAGGACCCTCACACCAATTCACTGCTACCACCAGCGTCAACAAATGGAGTACCAACACCAGAACCTCACCAGACTCCACCTGATCGAGCACATCAATTTCCACGTTGTCACCAATTTGTCCAAAACCAGCCTACTCTTGAGAAGCATCACTCATTGGGTCAATACCATTAGAACCACTGGATGCTATCACGACGGTCGTAACCCTCTGCTTCGGAATCTTCAGGTTCAGGGCCGGCTTGTCAAGAACAGAACTTTCACTAGTTGGAAGCAGCAAATCCCCGTGCAAACTACCCTTGCGTCCTCTCGACTGGAGCTGAACTGCAAACACCGGAACGTTGGTATCTGAGTGATCAAGAAACACATAGACATCATTCTCCCATCTGTCGTGTGACGGACCACTACATAATCCCCAATCTGCACAGAACTGCCTCCGACCTCCAGATCGTAATACTCTTTTTGCTGTGCCCGGTACCGTTTTGATTTCTGCCGTCCAGGCGTCTTCCGATGTCGGATACATACTGAGAATAAGACTCTCGCATAGGACCACATTTGACCTTTTAACGTCAAATTGACCGTTTGACCTATTTTTCGAAATGACAGCATGGTTTCTGATGAATGCATGATAAAAAGAAACAGTTTATGATAGTGTTCTATTCCCAATTTTCCAATTTCTAGGACCTTTTCTGAGTTCTGTCTCCTGACTATTTCTGAAGATTTGAAATGTTGATGTTAATACATACATGTAATCCGTCTACGCTCAATCGCATTCTTAATGGCAATTGTTGTGTGTGTTCGTCTTCAACATAATGATGTTAACACGGCTTCGACATCGTGTACACTATCGTTGTAACCATTCTACATTTTCGCATAGTCTTCCAAGATGGTATTCATTTCTTGTGTCAGAAAAGTAGAAGGGTCAAGCAAACCACTGCTGTTATGTTTTATATTGCCTTATTTTCAGGTGAGTACATTGTCGTCATCAGAAAAATACCCATGCGGAAGAATCAGAAAATAAATTCATTCAACGTATATGAAAAGCCTTGCCTCTGTAACAGTCATCATCATATACGACTGACTTATACAATCAAAATATTTACAGTTATATGCACAATTAAAACCTTGTACGTAAACAAAGACGCCTTTAAACAGAATGAAAAGTGGTTTGAGTTTGTGAAAAACATTTGCATTGTTTTATCAGTCCCAACTGTAAGGTACTCAGCAACAGCCCTGCATAAAAAAGACCGTCTGTGAAGTTAAAATTTCACTGCTCTGCTAAGAATACTGAAGCAGTCGCAACATCAAGTCACTTCGGGGTTACACTATATACCTTAGTCTCTCAAACCGAATCAGTATGAACACAGTGAGCAAAGTACCATACCATTAGCCGCAAATGGAGGCTGATAACGAAATAACAAACGTTTTCTGTAGAGTTCGGATCTTCTTCAATTTATATAGACAATTCAGATGCTACATTAGTCCACGTCATAACATGACTGCCCCATTCACGACGTCACAAAGGGGTTGAAAGGGATCACGACGTTGGTAACGTCGGTATACCAGCTTTACCATACTGCAACAAAGACATCATTCTGTGATTACCACTCGGCAAACTTTAGTGAATGTTATCCTCCACTCATCAACTACACAATTTGGTGAGTCGATAATCTTGTTGATATTACATGTGGTATACTCATTTCCTATTAAATTTGTAGAAATCACAACGTCAATATAGTCAGGTTGGGTCAACATCAATATAGTCAGGTTGAGCCAACATCAATATAGTTAGGTTAGTTTAATTTTTACGTTGGGTCAACATCAACATAGTCACACTGGGTTAACGTCAATATAGTCACGTTAGGTTAACATCAAAATAGTCTCGTTAGGTTAACATCATTATAGTTACGTTGGTTCAACATCAATATCGATGAACTTGATCAAATCCAGTCTAGACAACTACCAAGAAACTTACCTTTACAATCTAACACCAGTACACGACATGTTCGAACAATGATATTGACATTAACCAGCAACAGGCCATTTGGCCTACACGGCAGAAGAGGATATGTATATATGCATGTAATATGGTCATGGAAGGTCAAGTAACATGTCATTGGTCTCAAGAGAAGGCTGATAGATCGGATATTTCCCTTAACTTCTATGAACTATTCAATTATTTTGGCATTCATATCTCGCGAAAATCGCTTCTTCGATCTCACTATCACAAAGGCATGACTCTGCTCAGATTGTTACTTCGGTTCACGTTGTCCACGTCATCGCCCATTTCGCAACGTCATAATGGGACCACGGCGTTAGTTACGCCGACATAACCTTACGTTATACAACAAAGACTTCTATTGCATTGAGTCACAACTCTTAGTGACAATAGTCTGGTTCGTCTACATATTGACAATTCAAGTAAGTAATCTATGTGATTAATTAACCTCCACCATTATGTAATCTCATACATTGTTCATGAATGTATGTCGTGTGTATCGCGTGTATCGTCTCGTGTATAGGCATGTTGATGCACTTGATCGACGAACGGCTGCAGCAATTACAGGACTATATAATAATTCCAGTCGGATGGTATTGCAGCAGTACTCGCAGATATAAAACGCTCGACGAGAGTATCGGTGAACAACAGCCAGATATAGATACTCAATTGTATATGTTAATAATACAGTTGGTCGTTGGTACAGAAATTGGAGTTTTCTGGCCTTCATCAAACTTACAATGCACATTTCTAACGGATTTTCACGATTCTCAGACCAGCTGACGTCAGTGAGGAACGTTGATCAGCAATATGTGAAAATCAATTTCCCGTAACTTAAACTTGGTTGTTCCCCTTGTTCCCAGCCTACAAACTAAGTTCACTGTGTTTGTTAGCTTCTTTATGTAATAAGAAACAATAATTCGCTCGAACGAAGGATACCGGTATGTGACATTAACGTAGGAAATCTCATTTGTGCATACTTGTGTGGCGGTGTGTGCTGTTAGAAAGACTGGGTCAATTTGACCAGGTATTTTGGGTATGACTTTGGGTCAAATTCAATTTTCACTCAAACTTTTTTTTGTCCCGTTGACCCACATATTTTGGGTACGTCACATCTGGACCCACTCCTCCTGGCACCGTGCAGCTCTTTTTTTCATTCAATCGAAATCTGCCAAATAAGACTTTTCTTGAATGTTCCTCGTGGCGGCCATTTTGAATCTATAGATGCATCTTTCTTGAATGTCCCTCTTGGTCGCCATTTTGAATTTATAGTTGCATCTACGATTATGCGAATGCTCAAAATGGGCCCCAGTGGTATGATCTTTGATACAAAACAGCACAATTACGCAAGAAAACGTTCGACTTTCAGATGACTCCATGCGCTCCCACCATTTTGAATGAGCCATGATGATTTAGACTGGGATTAGGCTATGTGAATGCGCTGATATCGGGCATCAAATCATAAGCTAAATTGTTAAACTGCATCATTTAAACAAAAATACAGTTTAGGCTAAGATGAATGCCGTGTCATAGACGAAGAGCGCTCCAGAAAAACGCGCTCCAGATGAAACCACGTGGCCGCAATTGCGTCTCTATGGACTTAGTGAATACCATCAAAAGGGACCTGGATCAATTTTCATGAAAGTGTAATGAATTCTCACGAGTACAACTGCCTTGATCTAATAGAAAACTATTAGAATACCGAGATGCATACTAGTTGAAATCTGAATGAATGAGATTTATTCTCCTGAACTCCGAATATGGACAGGGACCATAAAATAAATTTTACTTTATTTTATGGTCCCTGATATGGAGTACCGGTATTGAGATATAATAAGTTACATAACCATGATACCGTTATCTTTTGCAATGAAAATAATGCTCTCGTCTCAATCGATAGATCGGATATTTCCCTTAACTTCTATGAACTATTCAATTATTTTGGCATTCATGTATATCTCGCAAAAATCGCTTCTTCGATCTCACTATCATAACAAGGGCGTAGACAAGGGGGGGCTTGGGGGGGCTTCAGCCCCCCCCCAAATATTGATGTCCGGCAAAAAAACAAAAAACAAAACAAAAACAGAAAAAAGGGGAGAAGGAAAGAAAGAAAGAAAGAAAGAATGAAACAGAAAGCAATCATAGCAGAGAAGTAAATGTTTAGCTTGTCACATATCTTTATCAATTGTTGCATATTGCAGCGGAAGTAAAATTATCATCAACAATGCTTACCAGAAGGGCTAGAATAATTGCAATCGGTCAGAGAATAACGCAACAGTTTGGCGATATCGGACTCAAAGACCCCGTGTGATTTTCTCCGAGAAACGAATAATGTGCTCCAATTCAATCACATATCGCCCATTTGGACGAAAAAGGTCAACACGTTGGCTGAAAAGATTTTTTCAGAACTGTTTCACCATAAACTTTTTTTTTATTGAGATCCCAGTCATTTGTTCAGTATTTGTTTATCCACAAACGAGAGATACGAACTCTCGAATAATTTTCACGGAGAAACCCTCGAGATACAGGTAAAAAATCTAACCCAGACACAAAGTCACTATTTAACTGCTGTAAACATGAGATATGGATAATTTTCGCTAGTATTCCGAGAAAGGATCACTAAGGTTAAATTTTTGATAAGTTTGGCAACTTCAGAACGAACACAAAAACTCATGCGGTCAACCACGCATCAATGCACCCCACCTGCAATCTAGGCAAAATAGTATTGTCTAAGAAATAACTTGAATTATAGTGCAAACCCCGGATTGAATGATCATTTCACCTTAGTGATCGCCACTGTTATAGGACATTTTCGCAAAAAAAAAAGTTCAACTTTTACAATCTTTTACCGCTCAAATGCTCCCAGTGAGCGCCAATTTACCATCAATTTACAAAAAAAATCTACGCTGCGAGGGGGGATACCCCCCTCTCAGACTCTCCCCCTAAGCCCCCCCAAACTTCACAACTTGTCTACGCCCTTGCATAAAGGCATGACTCTGCTCAGATTGTTACTTTGGTTCACGTTGTCCACGTGATCGCCCATTTCGCAACGTCATAATGGGACCGCGACGTTAGTTACGCCGACATAGACTTGCGTTATACAACAAAGACTTCTATCACCGTGGCTCACAACTATTAGTGACAATCGCCTGGTTCGTCTACATATTGACAATTCAAGTAAGTAATCTATGTGATTAATTAACCTTCGCCATTAAGTACCCTCATACATTGTTCATGAATGAATGTCTCGTGTATCGTCTCGTGTTTAGGCCTGTTGATGCACTTGAACGACGAACGGCTGCAGCAATTACAGGACTATTTAATAATTCCAGTCGGATGGTATTGCAGCAGTACTCGCAGATAAAACCCTTCGAAGAAAGTATCGGTGAACAAAAGCCAGATATAGATACTCAATGCTATATGTTAATAATACAGTACCTGGTCCTTTGGTAGAGAAATTGGAGTTTTCTGGCCTTCATCAAACTTACAATGCACATTTCTAACGGATTTTCACGATTCTCTGACCAGGTGACGTCAGTGAGGAACGTTGGTCAGCAATATGTGAAAATCAATTTCCCGTAATTTAAACCTGGTTGTTCCCAGCCTACAAACTAAGTTCACTGTGTTTGTTATCTTCTTTATGTAATAAGAAACAATAATTCGCTCGACCAAAGGATACCGGTATGTGACATTAACGTAGAAAATCTCATTTGTGCATACTTGTGTGGTGGTGTGTGCTGTCAGAAAGACTGGGTCAATTTGATCAAATATTTTGGGTATGGACGTGACGGACCCAATGACTTTGGGTCAAATTCCATTTTCACAAACTTTTTTTTTTGTCCCGTTGACCCACATATTTTGGGACGTCACATCTATACCCACTCCTTCTGGCAGTGTGCAGCTCTCTTTTTATTCAATCGAAATCTGCCAAATCAGACTTTTCTTGAATGTTCCTCGTGGCGGCCATTTTGAATTTATATATGCATCTTTCTTGAATGTCCCTCGTGGTGGCCATTTTGAATTTATATGCGAACGCGAAGCGTTCGCATTCTTAGATAGAGCGTGTGTCCAAATGAGATCTGTACCCTTACTACCTTAGCGACTGAAAAGTTTGTTACCGGATTGACTAACTTCCGGTTTCGTGGTGGGTTCCATCTTGAATTCTGTGATTTGATGCATGACGGGAGGTACGATTTTCTCTGTAAATCTGGAAATCATACGCACACGTGATTTCTTTATGAATCAATAAGTCCAGTAAACAAAAATAAACAATAACTCAAAATAAAACCTCCAAGTATTCATTGTGAAATCCCTATCAGCGATAAAGTTTAGACTCGTACCTTCCCTTGCTCAAACGGAAATCAGATCTCCGTGCGAGTCAATGGCAAGGTACGAGTCTACGATAAAGTTCATACCTCGCCTGCATTTGTACGGGGCGAACATTTGATTGTTCGAAGCTGATGCTGCTTCTTTCGTATTCTACATGTACTCTGCCCTGTCTAGGGTGTTCAGTACAATAAATATTGAATTGAATTTGTACGAGTCAAGAAAGTCTTGTCGTCTGCTAGAAAGAATATTCATAACACCAACGTCATACGCTTCGGACTGTCAACACACCAGCGGTCATCAAGTGCAACTTTTCCAATATTTCGGCGCAACAAAGTCAAAGGGTTGATTTCAGCAGAGGTTTGTTAAAATTTGCTACACGAATTAGTGATGACATTATTTTACTACTGTCGTTACTTTCATAACCTAGGATTAGTAACTATTAGTAGTTCAACTGCCTTATGCTGCAACATTTAGCTTATAAATATTCAATTTCACTCAAACTGAATATGCAACTCCAACCGAAAGTGAAACTTACAGCTAGGGGAAATTAACTCTACATAAAACATTGGATTTACTCCCCTTACATAAAATTTTTAATTTTATCTTTTTCAATTACTTTTTGTAATCCGGTTATTTTCTTCCTCATTTTCAGTTGTCATTGATATTTTTACAATAGATCACGACTACGTAAAGACACAACCAACTACGAAAGCCGAGAGGGTTCTTCATAGTTTTACTTTTTGTCTTCCGACTTCTGACTTCCGACTTCTGATTTCCGACTTCTGACTTCAGACTTAGGATCTTTTTGCTTTTATAATGCATTACATCTAAAATTATGAAACATGGAATAACAGAATACCCTTATTATGACACCATGTGCTTGAAAAGCTGATTACATGTACTTTTCATGATCATTGAAGTTTATCTTGAGTTATGTTCTGTTTATTAAAATGCGATAACTTCTAATGTAAATCGAAATGCCTTATGTCACAATTCAAAGGCGCCTCAATTACATAATATAATTGCACAATTTGATACCGGTACATTACGAATAATCACATTTAATGCGCCCTTTCTACATTAATCGTTGGGCAATGCTGTCTTGTCTCAGTGGCGGCGACAAGTGCACAACACGTGGGCCACCGCGTGAGCTCCGGTTCGTTCATCGATCGGGTTTTTGCATCTATTGATACCTGGTGTAAATATGATAATATCGATCAAATACAATAAAGAACCAATAAGCTTACATTTATGATAATTTTGGCAACTTCAGGTCGAAAATGTACCAGTTATTATCGATTAAAATATATTCTGGGTTAACCCTATCTGGCCTGGGCTTTTGGGGACCTGTCCAGGGGACAAATTTAAAAAAAAATGTGGTAACGTAATATGCCACAGATAAATGCGACTCAATTACATCAAATATTTGCACAATTCTATTCAACTGAGCATAATTACTTCCAAAACATTATCGAATAATATAGTATGATAATTTACGCATCAATGCGACAAGGGGCTGTCAATATATTTATCGATTATTCAAATATTATGTACGATTTTCTGATTTCCTAGATGCTTGGACATAAAAAAAAACTAAACCTAATTTTGTCAAGCCCAATCATATCATAAGATTGCACCATTATTACTCCCAAATATATAAATAAATAATATAAAAACTCTGAAGTCGGAAGTCAGAAGTCGGAAGTCAGAAGTCAGAAGTCGGAAGTCGGAAGTCAGAAGTCGGAAGTTAGAAGTCTGAAGTCTGAAGTCAGAAGTCGAAAGTCAAAATCAAAAAAATAAACTTCAATGGTTATCTTATCTGATTATTAAAAGTACATGCAATCAGCTTTTCAAGCACACGATGCAATGGCATTGTGTTATTCCATGTTAGTAGTATACAAAGGTGATTTAAACGCGCATTGAACTACTTATTTGTTCCCCCGGGTAAAATTTAAGGGGGTGGTCACGTGATCAAGGCATGTACTGACCTGTCTGTGGGGTTTCTCCCACAATGTCGTACACGGAGGTGACCGAAGATGTCACGGAGGTCACAGGGTAGGGAGCGAGTATTTAAACCTCTATTTTGCCGGGGGAGATAACTCTTGCATCCACCAGCTCAATTGACCTGTGAACATGATAGGACATGTACTGACCTGTCTGTGGGGTTTTTCCCACAATATCGTACACGGACTGGGAGGTGACCGAAGAGACACGGAGGTGACCGAAGACAATTTGTGTTTTATCTAGATCTAGATAAAATGATTACTAGAAGTAGTGAACTTATTTTTCTACTTTCTAAGACAGTCGCCTGTGACTGTATGCAAATTAGCTGAACCACTGACACGGCTGCGGTTCATCTTCCTTGGTATATAAGAAATCCAAGGATCTTAAAGTGTATATACATATGCATACTGTTCAATGAAAATGGTAATATCTGAAGACAGTGTGCCGAACACCTGGCTCCCCGAATTGCAACATTGTTGCACGTTCACTTCCGAGTCTCTTCGAGTCTCTTCGGTCACTTCCCACGAAAAGACACGGAGGTGGCCGAAGACACACGGAGGTCACCGAAGAGACCCGAATGTCATCACCGAAGAGACACGGAGGTGATCGAAGACACACGGCGGTCACCGAAAAGACCCGAATGTCATCACCGAAGAGTCACGGAGGTCACCGAAAAGACACGGAGGTGACCGAAGACACACGGAGGTGGATCACGGAGGTGACCGAAAAGACACGGAGGTGAGCGAAGACACACGGAGGTGGCCGAAGAGTCACGGAGGTCGCCGAAGATGTCACGGAGGCGCCCGAAGAGACAAGTGGGGTTTTTCCCACAATATCGTTCACTTCCGAGTCTCTTCGAGTCTCTTCGGTCACTTCCCACGAAAAGACACGGAGGTGGCCGAAGACACACGGAGGTGGCCGAAGATGTCACGGAGGCGCCCGAAGAGACAAGTGGGGTTTTTCCCACAATATCGTTCACTTCCGAGTCTCTTCGAGTCTCTTCGGTCACTTCCCATGAAAAGACACGGAGGTGGCCGAAGACACACGGAGGTGGCCGAAGAGTCACGGAGATCACCGAAGAGTCACGGAGGTGCCCGAAGAGGTCCGTGAAGATGTGACGGAGGTGATCGAAAAGACACGGAGGTGACCGAAGACACATGGAGGTCACCGAAAAGACCCGAATGTCATCCCCGAAGAGTTACGGAGGTGACCGAAAAGACACGGAGGTGACCGAAGACACACGGAGGTTACCGAAAAGACCCGAATGTCACGAAAAAACGTATAAAAGTGGAAATTTTCAGGGTATTGCTGCATTCTTCCACTGACCTCCCGAAGCTGCGCTACCTGACCAGCCTGAGCCTAGATATCCAGCCTGACGAGAGGAGCGACTTGCCTGACCAGTGGATATACCTCAGCCTGAAGCTGACCAGCCTGAGCCTGCCTGAATTTTACCAGATCTGCACCTGACCAGTGGATATACCTCGGCCTGAAGCTGACCAGCAACTAACTGCCTGAATTCTACTAGATCAACCCAGAGAATACTGGAAGCTGATCAAAAATCTTACCACTGACAATAGTGATGACAGTCCCCCCATCAGTCTTGATGACTGGGAATCTCACTTCACCAAACTGAATGATCCTCCTATTTCTGATAGCCAGTTTAGCAGAGACATTCACAATGATCTGAATGGCATCACTTTCCCTATGGCAAATGATGTTCTTGATTACACAATAACCAGTCAAGAGTTACTCAGCTCCATCAAGAAGGTGAAGAACAATAAAGCCAGTGGAGATGATCTAATATTGAATGAAATGTTGAAGTGTGCCTCATTGCCTCTTATTGATCATTTTGTCAAATTATTTAACTTGATATTGAGCTCTGGTCAATACCCTGACAGTTGGCGCTCCTCATTCCTCTCCCCCATTTACAAAAAAGGTGATACTCATAATCCACAAAACTACAGGGGCATTGCCCTCGGGAGTTGCTTGAGTAAACTCTTTCTTTCCATTATAAACAACAGGCTAACGACTTTCCTCGAAAAGAACCATCTGTTGGATGATGCCCAACATGGATTCCGGGGTGACCACAGAACTACCGATAACATATTCATTCTAAAAACGCTCATAAACAAGTTCAAATATAACAAAAAGAAACTTTATGTCGTTTTTGTCGACTTTGCCAAAGCTTTCGACACTGTTTGGAGAGATGGTCTCATACACAAACTATACAAAATTGGCATTAAAGGTAAAATTCTAAGCGTTCTACGCAGTATGTACCGTTCTGTCCAATATATTGTGAAAACTGATAAGGGTTTGTCTAATCCAATCCCCTCGGGTGTCGGAGTAAAACAGGGGTGTGTGTGCAGTCCCATGCTGTTTAATGTATATCTTAATGACCTGTATGACCAATGCGACACTTCGAGCTTCGACCCCCCTTCACTTGATCAGTGTCCGGTCAGTCACCTATTATTTGCCGATGATCTGGTGCTGCTTTCCGGTTCTGCTAAGGGTCTCCAGCATAATCTAAACAACTTAGAGCTATTTTGCAACAGATGGAAATTATCCCTTAACACCTCTAAATCAAAGATAATGATCTTTGGCAGTACTCCATCAAAATTTAGGTTGTTGCATCTGACCTTCAGAGGTTGCCCTCTGGAAGTAGTATCTTCTTATTGCTATCTTGGAATCATCTTTCATCACACAGGTACATTCAAACAAGCTATAAACAACTTGAGGACGAAGGCGCTACGTGCCTGGTACAAAATAAAGCAAAAATTGTGTTCTGACCAGCATATGCCAACAATGTCTTTGTTAAAGTTATTTGCCAGCATTTGCAAACCCATCTGTACATATGGATGTGCAATTTGGGGCACTGAATCTTTCCGCCAGGAATACTCTAATCTCTTCACAAATTGGAGTGATCGCCCATGCAATCACTCTATTATTAAAGTCGCTAAATCCATCTTGGATTTACCACGGCGTGCTTGTAACACTGGTTGCCTGGCAGAATTGGGGCTTTTCCCACTGACTTACGACATTACGCTGGACATGTTCAATTACTACATACGTCTTGAAACCTCTCCCACCCAGAAGTTGATTCACAAGGCCTTTTTGGAAGACCAAAATCTTTCAGTGAAGCGCCCGAAACTCTCCCTCTCTGCACACATCTTGCATGCCACTAAAACACTCGATCCTCATGCAAGCTCCATAAGCATTCCCATTATTAAGACAAGGCTTCGAAATCAATTTCAGGATATCTTTACTTCGGTGGTGGGTACTGAGGTCACAAACGATGATGAACCTGGCCACAAACTTCGAACTTATGGTCTCTTCAAGGAGGAAATTTCTCTATCTGAATACCTAACTATGGTTAAGAATAGGAAACATAAACAAGCCCAGTCGTCCTTGAGGCTTAGTTGTCATCAGCTTGAAATTGAAAGGGCACGTTATAGAAAGGTAAACGGGAAGAGAATTCCTTGTAGTCAGCGTATCTGTCCTTTCTGTCCTCAATCTGTCGAAGATGAGAAACACTTTTTGACCACCTGTCCTATTTACAACACCCAACGTATAATATTGTCTAAGTCCATTAAATTAGTATCTGATGGTCTGTTTGATATTGATTGTTTGAAACAGGCGGATCTTTTTCGCATATTGTTTGACCCTCCTGCCGATTTGGCCCCTGTTATTTGCAAACATATTTTTGTATGCATGGAAGAACGTAAATGGCGATATTCTGGGCTTGGCCTAGCCCTTTCATTGGATCCACTCCCTAGTCAGATCAGATGTGGTCCAACTAGTAATTAATCTCTAAACTTTACCATTGTCTGTCAGTGGTGTGGTCTGCAGTTCCACTGCCGTAAAGGGGTAACGTGGCCTTATATTACATTGTATCTTATATACTACTGTTCTGTGTTTGTTCAACATTTATCGTTTTGTACACTGTCCAGATTTGGATGTTTTTGTACAATAAATTGAATTGAATTGAATTGAATTGACCAGTGGATATACCTCAACCTGAAGCTGACCAGCAACTACCTGCCTGCCTGCCTGACGAGAGGAGCGACTTGCCTCAATTCTACCAGATCTACCTCACCAGCACCCAACCCCTTACACGTAGGTAATAATATATTCCCCCCCCCAATTTCCTTTTGTGACAAATCCTTATTCGTTTACTGGAACGCGTCAAGTTTTACCGGTAGTGAGAACCGGAAATATTTTTGGAAATACTCAACGGTATCGCTGCAAGTTCGGTATGTCAATCATTGTGGAGCGACGACAGAAAGAGACACAATTGAGGTGCTATCATTTCAGCTATTAAATGTGAGAACATCGTTTGATACAATCATGCGAATTTAGTAAGCATCAAACTCAATAGGTTTAAAATTTGACGAAGTTGCTCTTGACAATTCTTGTGATGGGTGAATGTTAGATGGTCCATATTTCGACGCTTTGCTCCAAATCAACTTGCTTTGATCCGACGTATTTCCGACAAGGGGTATAGCTTCTTCCAACATTCACATGATACACGAAAGCTGTCCCACATTGTGTACAGTTAACATCGATTACCATATTGAAGGAGAGTGTATTTTCAGTTCCACATCGTATAGGAAATGATACAGTTCTCTAAACTCCTTGCGCTTTTTTTTCTGACAGATTTGCCATAGGCTGGGGTTAAGAGATGTTAAGCTTCAATAATTGCGTAATTTCCGAAACCACACAGCGTCATGGGTACCTTGATTAGATATAGATATCTTAAAATAGCATAGATATCTTAAAATAGCATAGCATAGCATCTATGGATCCCTGAATACATTTTTCCTTGTTATGGATACTTTCATTCCATTTGTTTTCGAGAGACTACCACTGGCCCCAATTTCTGCTTAGAGTCATGTGATGTAACTTTGTTCATGCACAATATGACAGAACAGCAGAAGTGCATAATGAACATGTTGAATCATAACCAACAACACAACAAGATGATGCATACATCCCGATATCCCTAATGACATTATCCAGTCAATTTTGTGACCGGATCTTCTCTTGACTGCAGAATGATGGATGGATAAGTTCGGGCACTCCATCGTGATACAATGGGCACTGGTCATGCAGAGCACGCAGTGCAACCCTTTCTCCCACTCCATCTTAGTGGAGCACGGAATAAGACACCACATCCTTATGAATACCCTAAAACTATACAGAATTGATAAATTGATAACTGCAAACCTGATCTCTATCAGGCAAACTTGGCAAGACTATGTCACTGTTATATGCGTATCCAATAATTCCAAGGCTTGGGCATTAATAGATGTGCCTGTCTGTTACAGTTCATATATTCAGAGAGATGTTCCATATGCTACAAGCCAAGGTTTAATCCTTTACATTTTGTTGTTGTGGTTATATCCAATTTTGTGCTTCATATGCCCTTGCATTGATTCATCAGTAACTGAAAACACAACAGCATTGCTACATGTAGGTTGTTACATATTCCTGCGGATGAAGGTTTCACCTTGTCAAATGGTATATCAGTAACATTTATTTTGAAAATAATATCAACTACAAGATCATACCTATGCAATAAAGATTTGAAGGTTGAATACACTGAAAACATATCTATTGCTATTCTCACTGTATATATGGTGTAAGATTTTGCCTTTCTATATGGCACACCATAAATGCACATGGTCATGACATGATGTTAAGGCCTCTGTTAATTAATCTTTAGCTTCTCATGACCCGCCCACATGTTTTTTTGTCGTAACAATAATTACGCATTGTTTTAATTATTTGGCATTTTTTGCTGCAAAAAAAAATGTGCGGAATCGAAATAACGCATGCCTACCTGCCGCCGGCAAGTGAATTTTTCCGGCGACAGGTTGCAAAAAAATCTGCCTGTCGCATGCGGCAAGTAGGATTTCGTCCAACAAAAACGATAAAATGCGACCAGTTTTCGTAAATACCTTTTTGAAGACTAGATATATCTGAAGGAATGGACAATCCAAGAAATAATCCATTGAAAATTTATTTCAAGCCGATCTTTGGCCATTGCTGTTGGTGTTCTCTGTCAACATTTCCCGCGACAAGTTACTTCCTTGCGCGTCGTCTTGCGCGGTAGTCCGGTGCATGCAAAAGTCGGACTTGTTGCATGCAAAAGTCGGACCTGTTACGAAACGGAATTGGACTGGGTTTTTTCAGTTCGTTTCGATGGTAAATAATATTGTTGCCTTCTTTTCTTGGATTTCTGTTCACAAGCTGACGTTTTTCTATGCAGACATTTCAGTTAATTGATAATTCCAACGGGACTCTGGTGGTTGATTCTAATTTATTGGAAGCAGCAATTTTACAAGGGGAGACTATTGATAAATATAACTAAATTTTGTTGGGATACTGGTTAACTCCTCTCAAATTTTCCTTCTTTAAAAAGGGTGTTACTTGAATATAAATTCTATGATATAATGTCACAGGTGCCATTTAAATTTCACATGATTTAGTCAACAACAAAGCTTTTTGCAGTTCTAATTGCAGAAATTAGGGAAATAGTTGTCTTTGACAAGTTGATATAAACTTTCCATTGGTGCTCAAAGTTTACCACATACATAACTTCTTTTTTATTGCAATGTCTTAATGCAGCCAAATAATTAATAATTAATAATTACAGCATTCAGCATCATCATAATTTTCTCCCAAGGTCATGAGAAGCTAAAGATTAATTAACAGAGGCCTAAGCATTTAGCAAGCTGAATGACCTTCGCATATTGTTTCATTTATTTCTACAATACCAATAGTATTTCTACAATACCAGAAGTTCATGAACTGGAAGTGTACGAAAGACAAACATTATAGGCCCACTTCACGAGGCAGAGTATTTGAATTACAATAACAGCGAGATCAGTCGATATCAGCACGAACATGGCACATCAACAATAGTGACCTGCCACATCACATCATGTGTTATAAGGAGGGAGGTGGTGGTCAATGCTGTCTTCTGACAATACATGTATAGCTCGGGGGATTCTAGCCAGATCTTGTGAACCTATACTGCATACATCTGGTAATATGGTCACAAGAATCCTGTAGAGACATGGCCTTGATCCAAGTCAAAGTATACAGTGAAACTGCATGTAGGTTCAATCCTGAAAGGTTATGATAGATAGATAGATAGATAGATAGTTTATTGCGATGAATTGTGCCCCAGAAGGGCTAAAATGCATAGATACATGCATATACACACATACATACATATTATACAGACATAAGCTTACATAATATAAACAGTAAAATAATAGATATAGGGTACACATACTAAAATACTTCATTAAAAACTTGAGGACGGATAAGCTAATATAATCTTATTTGGCTGCATATTGGCACGGATATATATTAATATGTTACAGCTTTACACAATGGTATTGTTTATGCAGTATTCGATCATCTGTGATACTGAAGCAGTCATATACAAATTTGGCTACATTCTTGGTAATTATTTTGTCTGAGCAACTTAATAGTTTTATAAAAAAATCATCATTTGATATATCGGATGTAAAAGATGACTCAATATTCTTCAACAATATATCCTGATGTAAGTACATTAAAAGCAGTACAGCACAATAGGAAGTGTTTTTCATCCCCAATTACCTGACAAGTTGTACACAGTCTGTCACATTTGGGAGTTTTGGTATACCTGCCACTTTCTATTTCTTTCTATGTGTACAATTGCTTCCTGGGAAATTCTCAATGTTTTAATTGCAATTAAAAAATCCTAGCACAATAAATTCAAACAGCTGAAAAGATGCCTCCTTCAAAATGGAATAATTGGAAGAACTGTTGCTGTCTATTCTTATTAACAAGAAATCTAATTTACTGAAGAATAATATTAATTATATTTTCCCTTCTATAGGACACTAAATCAGCTGACAAATATGTCTTACATAAGGTGGAGTAAATTAATTTGAAGAATTATGGCTGCTGTCATGGCTGTAGAAAGATTAAGAACTGCTAATTTCATTGTAAAGTAGTGAAACTGTTGGAGGGATGATTATTTTTTGAACAGTTTTGATTATGATATTGAAGTATATTCATCATATTTTCATCATTATTAAAATTTCCGAAAGCATTCAAATATTTCTCCAAGCTATTTAGAAGCAACAGACAGATCTTTATCCAGTTTGGATTAATATGCTAAGGCAAAATGTGATTTCCCATTCAAGAAGTTTAAACAAATTTTTTGAACAAATCTCACCTGTTTACATAAATTCTAATAGAATTTGGTCAGGATATAGTTTGCACATTCACCTGTTTGTCATGCTCAAGAGACCTGCTAGTAGTAGTTTCAATTAGGGAAGATGTTTTCAAGTGCAATTCGGCGAGGAAGATACTATACAAAAAATAACAAACTAAAATCCTCGCCCTAGTACAATGTGAGGAGCAAAATAGGTATAATAGTGCAACTACGTGGTTCGGGAAGGTTTGTAAGAGATCCATTCCTGCTGATTGTTAATTCACCCTCCCTCTAAAGGGTTATTTCATTGCAAATGCATAATTGATGGAAAAAGACTACATATACATGTAATCATTTTGGTGATACAGATAGCCATGTTTCTCTGTGTGTTGTGATGAGAAATTATCAACTTTCATAAGATAAACAGAACATTGAAATGCAGTAAGCTGGTGAGTTAAATTTTTTGTAAGTGACCGATACCTTCTCAGTTGCATCTTGGGGGTAATAACGCCTTGTATAAGAACTTATATTTCTTAACACTGCATCATAGAGAGAGGAATCCTTTTTCTTGCTAAGTTTTGACACTTGGCGCAACATCTAAGTGGTATTATTTTCAATATTAAGGACAAATACAGGTATCTGAATTACGAGAACCTGAACCAAATCATGTTTCGTACATGTAAAATTCAAGAAGCTTAAATTGAACTATTTTCATTTCTTCCATGGAATAGTTTCAAGAACTACAAATCCAGTAGCATAGATGACTGCATCTAGGTATTTAATTTCAAACATAATATGCAGAAGTGGGATCTTAAGTATCAGTACTGAAAGTTCCCCATTACTAGTGTATCAAACTAGTTATGGTATTACACTATCATACAAATCTCATACAATCTGGAGAATTACCTCCCTTGAATGCAATAACATTGACTTGCATCACAATAACAAAATACGAATCAGCTGTCACAAACTCGAAATAGAGAGCGGTAGGTATAAAAACACCTCAAGATGTGACCGGATCTGTCGCCACTGTACTAAAAATGTGGTAGAAGATGAAGTACACTTCTTGCTATACTGTCCTCAACATAACAAACACAGAGATTATATAAACCAAATTATCGACAGTAACCCGCTCCCAACCCATCCGGAAATTATAAAAGTTAAATCTGTAGTAAATCTCCACGGAGAGAATGCTTCAAAAATGGCAAGATTGGTACACCAGATGCACCAATCAAGGCTCAGCCTTGACGCTCCATCAAAAAACCGGCTGGACACTTCTTAGAGTTTCTACATCAACAGACCGGCAACTCCTATGTTATTTTCTAGGATTTTCCTAGAACTGTTACTAACCTACACTGTTGGTTAAAACCATACTAACTCATAATTACTACTTGTAATAGTACCATAGTAATTATATTGTTTGCCATACTTGTACTATTTTATGAGTCGTGCAATAAACGTATTGTATTGCATCATCAAAGTCAAAGCAAACCAGCTGTAACTTTGACATGTTGAACTGGGGTAATTCACCTTGCGGCGCAGAGGATAGTAACAGTAACACGTAGTAGTAGTATAAAAGCGTATTTCAAACCCTATTGACCTTTAGATGTATTAGTCTTCACATTTTAGTAGTATAAAAAGCGCATGTCGAGCCCTATTGACCTGGCAACGAAGAGGTGTATCTTCACATTTTAGTAGTATAAAAAGCGCGAGCCCTATTGACCTTACCCCTCCAAAGAAATACGTTAAGAATTCGTCATCAATTCATTGTGTTAAAGACAAAATCGGCTATATTTTACAGGAGTATATATGGACAATATGAGACGTGACCGATCAAGATCTCCCCTGAGACGTGAGAAAGTGAGAGGAGAACAAGACTTTCCTCAGGATCCAGCTGTGCCTCCCGCTGACGCCTTGCCCGAAGACGACCCTGTGAGTGAAATTTATCGGTGTCACTGGAACACCATCCGCCGTTGTTTCCACCGCCATCGCCCTATTCAAGATATCTATAATTTCCGTCTACAGGACCTCGCGTATCTTTCTAACTATGCCGAGAACATTTTTACAGACCAAGTGACAGCGTTCAAAGTGAATATGACATTCGGCTACATTTTACGGCACAAAGAGACGGATCAACTGCGGTATTTTTATCCGAGCAATAATACCTATGTGTTTGATCAACCCTTCACCATCACCAATCGTGCGTCACTGGAACCACTCATCGAGCAGATCACTACGTTGGATCCGTTGGAATGGGCGCGGTTGCAACGGCCCAACACCAAATGGACTGTGGAAATAGTCACCAACGTGACATTTTTCGTGACCAAATTACGGAATCTTCCCATCGGCGCTCCTGTCATTCTTCCAGCTTGGCTGCTTCATCGAAAAGGACTGTATGCATTAACACAAGGGGCACATGGCCCCTACAAAGACCAGAAATGTCTGTTTAGGTGTTTAGCCGTTCATTTGGACGAATGCGATCCCCGGAATTGTGATAGAGTGGCAAATATCTATTGGAGACAATATTTAGAGGAACAAGACATAGACCCGCGGCAGTTCCGAGTAGTCCCGTTCAAGTATTTGGATGTCGTGGAGTCACTGTTCAACGTCAATATCTTTGTGTACCGTTTACTAAGGGAGGATGACGACACATTTGTGGCTGAATTGGTTCATCGGTCAACAGAACAGTATGCCTCCACCATGAAAGTCAATATCTTCGACGACGGCGGGGTGAATCATTTTACCCTGATCTACGATATGAGTCTGTACACCCAGTCCTACAGTTGTGCCCAATGCCCTCGGGTGTTTAAACAGTCCATCCACCTACATCGGCACGAGAAGATTTGCGACCACACTGTGAAACGGAAATTTCCTGGCGGAGTATACCATAACACGCCCACCATCTTCGAGGAACTGGCTGATGAAGGAATTGTCATACCGGAAGAGGACCGTTATTTTCCACACCGGGCATGTTACGACTTCGAGGCGATTTTGGAACCGATGGAAGCGGCCTCGGCGAAAACGCAGTGGACACAGCGCCATTTTCCTCTGAGTGTCAGCATTTCCACCAACGTACCCGGCTATGACGCTGCGCCTGTCTGTTTCGTGTCCACCGGCGACGCCCATGAGTTGATTACCCGGATGATGGGTTATTTAGAAGAAGTGAGTGCGGCTAGTACAGAACTATTGGTGTCCAAGTTCCAGGACGTACTGGACCAACTCGACGACCGGATGCCTACACTTGGTGTATCGTTCAGCGACGATGAAGAGTCAGAGACGGAGTCAGAGACCGAGAAGCCGGAACCCATTCAGTCGCAGGATGTACCTTTACCTAAACCGTATGCGGAGAAATTGAAAGCCCGCTTCCTGCAATACTTAGGCCAGTTACCCGTGCTCGGCTTCAATTCGGGTCGATACGATCTCAACATGGTGAAGGAATTTCTCTACCCTTACTTGGCCCAGTCCGATACCATCAAGTCCGTCATCAAAAAGATCAACAACCACATGGCCCTCACCACCACATCACTCCATTTCCTGGATGTACGGAACTACTTAGCTCCCAATTATAGCTACGATCAGTGGGTGAAGGCCTATGACTGTTCACAAACCAAAGGGAGGTTCCCTTACACCTATATGTCGACGCTCGATCGCTTGGAGGAAACACAGTTGCCACCCCAGGACGCGTTCTTTGACGATCTGAAGCAGGTGGAATGTTCAGAAGACACGTACCGGGAACTACAGCAGGTATGGAACGACCAACATATGCAGACCTTGCGAGATTTCCTCATATGGTACAACAACTTAGATGTGGTTCCCTTCCTCTAAGCGGCCGAGAAAATGGTTCAACTGTTCCGGCATCAAATGCACGTGGACATCTTCAAGGAGTGCTTGAGTTTACCGGGTCTCGCGCTTCGCCATCTTTTTCAAGATTGTTCCACGTACTTTTCGCTCATACAACAAAAAAGACGAGGACATGTATGATTGTCTAAAACAGAACATCGTGGGCGGGCCCAGTCTTATTTTTCACCGCTACCACGAGAAAGACGTCACCACCCTTCCAAGTGGAAAACCCTGTGCCAAAATCATTGGATTCGACGCCAATGCCCTGTATCTGTGGTCTCTCGCCCAACCTATGCCCAGCGGTCATTATACGCGCTGGTTGGCGGACGGCCGGCATTTCACACCGCAACGTACACCGTACAAACATCTCGCTGACCAGTGGTTGGATTGGGAAGCTGATCGACGGGGAATTTCTATACGCCACCAAACCAACGCCACAGAGAAGCGGATAGGAGATCGCCGACTCCCCGTCGATGGGTTTGCCCTTGTACAAGGAACACCGACCGTATTCCAGTTTTATGGGTGCTATTGGCACGGCCACGAATGTCATTTCAGCGCTGGACGTTTCAACGAACGACGTGGGAAATCGGCAGAAGAATTTACGGGCAGAAGTGGTGGAGAATGGAGATTACGTCAAAGAGAGGGGATACCACCTCATCAAACTGTGGGAGTGTGAATTTCACACCATGTGCCAGACCCTCCCACACTTACGCGACTTCCTTAAAGCGCGCAAGTACCCCCTCAGTCGCCGACCACTCCTGACCCTGCCACAGCTTTTCGACGCCGTTCGTTCCGGGACCCTGTATGGATTTGTGGAATGCGACCTCCATGTTCCCGACAATCTCAAGCCACGATTCGCCCAGTGCCCGCCTATTTTCAAGAACACGCTGGTGAGTCGGGCTGACATTGGAGAGACCACGGGCGCCTATGCTGAGGAACATGACGTACTTCAACAACCTCGTCGAATGCTGATTGGGAGCATGTGGGGAGAGAAAATCTTGCTGGGTACCCCGCTACTACAGTGGTACATGAGCCACGGCCTCGAAGTGACGCGCGTGTACCAAGTGATACAGTATATACCCAACGCCTGTTTTGCGCGGTATGCCGACATCGTGACGTCTGCCCGTCGTCAAGGTGATCAAGATCCCAGTACGGCCATCATCGGTGAATCGTGGAAGCTCACGGGCAGTGGCTATTATGGCAAAACGATCACCAACGAAGATAAGCATGTCAACGTCAATATCTGTACTACACCACAAGCCCGCAAAAAGATCAACTCGCCTCTGTTTCGGTCCGTCGACGTCATCGATGACGATACGTATGAAGTCACTTCAGCCAAAAAGACCATTCGTTACAACCTACCCCTCCAAATTGGATGTATGGTATACCAGGTGGCCAAGCTGAGGATGCTCCAGTTTTTGTATGATTTCATGGGTGTGTATTTCGACCCATCCGATTGGCAACTCATGGAGATGGATACAGACTCTGCTTACATGGGCGTGTCTAATGCGGATTGGGAGTCCCTGGTCAAACCCGAGTTACGTGCGCAATATGAGGCAGAACGGGACCAGTGGCTACCTCGACCTGACCATTACCAGTACGACAAGCGGACGCCGGGCCTCTTTAAGCTAGAGTGGAGTGGAGATGCCATGATCGCCCTGTCGTCCAAAACATACTTCTGTTACAGTGGAGATGGAAACAATAAGTTTAGTTGCAAAGGAGTCAACCGGCGCGACTCGGCCATCGACAAAGCCCTCTACCTGGACGTGCTCCAAAGCCAGACCAGTGCGAGTGGCACTAACCGAGGATTCCGGGTGGTCGACCACCAGATGCGAACGTACATCCAGAAACGAGATGCATTCACATTTTTCTACCCGAAACGGAAAGTTCTTCCCGATGGAGTCAGTACGACGTACCTGGACTTGTGAATACTACATATATTATCTTTGACGGTATACCCGGACTTGTGAATTCTAATGGACATACATATTTGCACTCGAAATTACTCTCTATATACATTGCACCATGAATTTGTTTGTGAACTTCGTTCTTTTGAATTAGTACTCTATATACGTCAGTTCGATGACTTGGTCTGTGAACTATACTCCAATGTGATTTCTCTCTATATACGTGTCGACCTTAATTCTTGTTTGCACCAGTTTCACGTTCTTATATACTTGTATATACATTCTTGTTCACTTGTTCACGTTAATAAATATTCGAACTTCACTTGGGTTTTCATGAAGTTTTTTATTGAACAACACCACCACAAGGGAAACATTCGTACTAACCATGCTCCGAGCAGGTTATATCAAGGTCTTAACGCCTATGTTGGTTTTCTGGGTATTGATGGGTAACATTTGACCCCGAGCACAGAATAGTTCCAATGTTCCCTTAGACGTCCGGATGTTCAACATCCGGGATTTTTCCCGGCCCGCCCCGGCCGCAGCGCGCGCGGGTTGTCCGAAAGTGCGCGGCATCACCGGAAGTGCGCGGGTGAATTTCGGATTATCCTAGGCCACTGATTGGCTATTCATGGACTGAATCCCTAATGGTGGTGGTGGTGGTTGCATACACAGTCACACGCATACACACAGACGCATACACACACATACACGCATACACATACACGCACACACATACAGACGCACACCCACACGCATACACACACACACGCACATGCACGCACACGCACACACATACACACAGACGCATACACGCACATACACACAGACACATACACACAGACGCATACACACAGGTACAGACACACACGCATACACGCACATGCACGCACACGCACACACAATATGACTGACTATTCACATGCAGGACATGAGAGCTTCTGGACCTGGGCCTGATAGAAGTCCGGGATGGTAGTACATTCGTGAACATCCGGGCACTTTTACATCCGGGACTTTTACATCCGGGTTCTTGTACATCCCTGACTGTAGAACATCCGGGTACTCCTATGTTGGCCTATAAGAGCCGAAAGTTTTACGGCATTCATCATTTCCAGATCCACAGCCGATATGTTCTCTTGCACAACTTGCTCGAAGCGCTTTCATCGCCTGGACAGTTTGCGTTGTCACACACGTGCACGCCACGAAGTACCCATGCATACATGTGCGGATTGTGATATAGTCTTTAAGCATCTCAGTCAATTGAGACGTCACCGAAATGTCATACACGGATCACGCTCGCCACTCTCGAGACCGGATATTTTATTTTCTATGGGAATGCATCTGAGAATAGAAGAACCCATGGAGGCCGATTCGCCGCCGCGTATTGAAGAGCCGATGGAGATTGATCTCAGTGTTGAATGAGAGAAGTAAGAGCTTATGTCGCTGACGTCCGCGCCTACATCCGGGTTCTTGTCGCTGACGTCCAAGTTGAACTGATTGTGCTAAAAATAGATCACCAGCTAGCTTGCTATAAAAGGGAAGCGGCCTGGCCGTTTCATCAGACACTCTGTCAACCACCAAGATGTTCACTTGTACTACGTGCTCGAAATCATTCACTCGTCCGCACGACTTGCGCCGCCATGAGGCCTCCATCCACAACGATGCTCGGTATAGCTGTACGATATGTACACGGTCGTTTCAGCGCCCGGATCATTTACAGCGCCATGAACGTTCAATTCATGGGCCACCCAAGCGTCCATGCGAAGAATGTGGTCAACTCTTCAAACGACCCAGTCAGTTAAGACGGCATGAGCGTTTGATTCATGGTCCATCACCACGGTATGAGCGACAACTTCCCACTAAAGAGGCACCCAGGAGGGACAGACCTAGTGAAGATGAACCCGGGGAGACGAATGCCACTGGTGATGCGATCACGGAGAGCCCGCCTATAACCACAGTTCAGAAGAGCCTAGATATCCAGCCGGTCCCTAGCATTACTGTTCCCAGTCATACGCCTGACAACAACGAACATTTTCTGGAAGATGCGGTGGATGTTCCCAGCGATCTCTTACCCGAAGATCATCCAGTGAGTGAGATGTATCGACGCCATTGGCCCATGATCCGACACTGTTTCTACCGTCATCGCCCTATATTGGACTTGTACAATTTCCGACTGACCGACCTCGCCCGTCTACGCAGCTACGTGGAAGCCATCTTCAATGACCAACCTACGTCCTTCACATTAAATGTAGCATTTGGGTACATCTTATGCCATAAGATGACGGGTGAATTGCGCTATTTCTATTCCAGTGCCATCAACCCAGTGTATGACCATCCTTTCACAATCACCAATCGGGCGTCGCTAGAGACGATGCTGGCCCAACTGGACACTGTGGATCCCTTGGAATGAGCCTATGAACAGCGCCCCAACACCAAGTGGATAGTGGAGAGGTTCACCAATGTTACGTTCTTCGTGATTAAACTGACCCACCACCCCCATCGGATGAATGTATTCACCCATGCAGTGATAAATACTCAGAATACGCCTGAACGGTATCCTGGCCTGCCTGACGACGATTAGAACAAACGGTTCAGAGCGAACATGGCCGAAGATGAAACTTTCTGAAATGGCGACTTCTGATTGGACAAGAACAGCCGATAATACATCTAACGGACAGGAACGAATATGACAGATGGCAAATTAGACAAGAGGCTATTAGTATTGTAAACATACCCAACGCGACTTCCCCAGCTTGGGTATGATGTACTGGAGGGAAAAATAAAATGATTGACCTGTCATCCTTGTTGTTGTTGTTCTCTTACTGTCTCTTCGGTCGCCTCCGTGCACGACATTGTGGGAAAAACCCCACAGACAGGTCAGTACATGTCCTATCATGTTCACAGGTCAATTGAACTGGTGGCGCCCCCTGGCGGATGCAAGAGTTATCTCCCCGGCAAAATGGAGGTTTAAATACTCGCTCCCTATCCTGTGACCTCCGTGACATCTTCGGTCACCTTTGTGTACGACATTGTGGGAAAAACCCCACAGACAGGTCAGTACATGCCTTGATCACGTGATCGCCACGTGACCACCCCCTTAAATTTTACCCGGGGGAACAAATAAGTAGGTCAATGCGCGTTTAAATCACCTTTGTATACTACTCATGTTTCATAATTTAAAACATTAAAAAATCAGAAGTCGGAAGTCGGCAGTCAGAAGTCAAAAAGTAAAACTCTGAAGAACCCTCTCGGCTTTCGTAACCAACCAATGTTTGGGATCATTCTTATGCCAGAAAAAGCGTAAAACAATCTGAACTGAAATTAATGGATGCATTTCAGTCCAACATTATTGATATCCCTGGTGATGGAAATTGTTTCTTTCATTGTCTTAGTTTAGCCATACATGTGAATATATCAAGGCACCGACATAACAGATACCGGTTTCACAGGGCCGTTGGAACGCTTTGGAATGCGATTCTGTCCTGGATTTAGTCGTGATTTAGTTGTGTTTTAGGCACGACTTCATGTCAAGTTATCTAGTTGAGTGGATCTCGCTCAAGTTTGGGTCAATAAATCGCTCAAGTGGTGGACAAAATCACTCAAGTTTGAGTGAAGTAACATTCACTCAATTACTTGAGTCAAATTTCACTGAACTTGAGTGAAATATTCCACTCAAATATTTGAGTGGTATGAATTTCCACTCAAACTTGAGTGAATTTCACTCAAGATGTTTTAGAGAGTATAGACTTCCAATACGCATGTTTCGAGTTATGACGTTACGTCGTCTGAGTGAACTCCCTTTGCGCACTGACAACGTCATTTGGCGAAACCCCATAATATTTGGGGTAGCGCAATGTTATTTCTCTCACAATAATACTCCTTTACCAAGGCCATCAAAGCGTAACTCGATGTTTCACAACTGAAATAGTCCTTGAGTTAAGTAATCTTTACACCCCGCTATGTTAAAGGATAGGGGAGTTGGCCCTATCGTTTCGCCAGAGGACGTTGTCGCTGTGCAAAGGGACGTCACTCAGGCGATGTAATGTCATAACTTGAAAGATGCGCATTAATACCGGGCGTTGAGTAATAAAATACTTGAAGAAAGACTATGTGAACTCTGTGACAACAATCAATGCAGTTGGCGACGAGAACCATTACTTGTATACCGGCCTTTCTGTGAAAATATGAGGGAGCAATACAGGCATCCCAGTCAATACAAACTAGTATATGATATGTACCTAAGTTTGTAAAAAAAAAGCTATCTTTATGTGGAATATTGGCCTAGGACATTTAACGAGAGTAAAGCCTAACCAACATTTTGCCTATTTATAACTATTGATCTAATTATAGCCACAATGCAAATTGATATGTACCATCTGTATCAACGATATACCTTATACATGAAGTTTTTCTTATTCATTTTTTCCCCCGAATGTAACTGAAGTAGTATTTAGCCAAATAGTGACCATTGTTATCCAGTTTACTTCCTTCCTCCACTAATTATAGATTGTGCCGTTACACACATATACATGTACATTGTTTATATTAATTGCTGTCAAAAGTTAACTTAACTTATTGCCTACGGCAAGTCGTTCAATTCAATTCAACTTTATTGTATCATAAAAACAATTTACATGTTCATTAAGGACTGGATACAATAACACTCAAACAACTTGTGAGATATGAACATGACCAGGCAAAAATCAAGGAGTAGTGATAACAGTAGCTTGTGACTGTGAAGAACTTGATATAGATCAATACGAAACTCAGTCCAACATGGCTAGGCCCTACATGTAACCTGTAAATATTCGCCGAGCAGACGTTGCAAATCTCGCTCCGCTCTCGTTGGACAGGTTCCGGTTCTGAGTTTATGCAGATTCCAGTTTTCAACACTCTCGCAGTCGCGTCCCTTCTCGTGAAGTCGGCGTTCGTTACTATTTTAATGTGTACACATACTGCATGGAATATATTTTCAGAGGAGATATGTGTCGAAGCAACAACAATAGTATTTCAATTTTTCTCGTCTTGTGAACTTGACCGGATCCTGTCCAGTGCAATGTTGAGTGCCTTATCCTGTCTATAAGCGCAGCATCACGGAACAATAATAAGTTGAGAAAATATATTTGAGAGAGAATATCACACAGGGACAATTAAATTTTTGCATTTTTAGCCCACCCTCACCAGATGGTGAGCTGTTCAAATCGCTTTTCGTCCGTGGTCCGTCGTCCGTCGTCCGTCGTCAGTCCGTCCGTAAACAATTCTTGTTATCGCGATTTTTCAGGAACTAGTTTATGGATCTTTCTCAAATTTGGTACACAGGTTCCCCTTGGGATCTAGTTGTGCAAGATACCTTTTTTGGTCCGATTCGAAAATCCAATATGGCCACCAGGCAGCCATCTTGGATTTCCCATGAAACCTTGTTATCGCGATTTCTCAGGAACTACTGCATGGATCTTTCTCAAATTTGGTACACAGGTTCCCCTTGGGGTCTAGTTGTGCAAGATACCTTTTCTGGTCCGATTCGAAAATCCAATATGGCCACCAGGCAGCCATCTTGAATTTCCCCATCAAACCTTGTTATCGCGATTTCTCAGGAACTATACTTTATGGATCTTTCTCAAATTTGGTACACAGGTTCCCCTTGGGGTCTAGTTGTGCAAGATGCCTTTTTTGGTCCGTTTCAAAAATCCAAAATGGCCACCAGGCAGCCATCTTGGATTTCCCCATGAAACCTTGTTATCGCGATTTCTCAGGAACTACGGCTTGGATCTTTCCCAAATTTGGTACACAGGTTCCCCTTGGTGTCTAATTGTGCAAGATACCTTTTCTGGTCCGATTCGAAAATCCAATATGGCCAACAGGCAGCCATCTTGGATTTCCCCATGAAACCTTGTTATCGCGATTTCTCAGGAACCACTGCATGGATCTTTCTCAAATTTGGTACACAGGTTCCCCTTGGGGTCTAGTTGTGCAAGATACCTTTTCTGGTCTACCTGGAAATCCAATATGGGCCACCAGGCAGCCATCTTGGATTACCCATGAAACCTAGTTATCGCGATTTCTCAGGAAGTACTGCATGGATCTTTCTCAAATTTGGTACACAGGTTCCCCTTGGGGTCTAGTTGTGCAAGATACCTTTTTTGGTCCGATTCGAAAATCCAAAATGGCCACCAGGCAGCCATCTTGGAGTTCCCCATGAAACCTTGTTATCGTGATTTCTCAGGAACTACTGCATGGATCTTCGTATTCGGTACACAGTTTCTTGGTGTCTAGTTGTGCAAGATACCTTTTCTGGTCCGATTCGAAAATCCAATATGGCCACCAGGCAGCCATCTTGGATTTCCCCATGAAACCTTATCGCGATTTCTCAGGAAGTACTGCATGGATCTTTCTCAAAGTTGGTACACAGGTTCCCATTGGGGTCTAGTTGTGCAAGATACCTTTTTTGGTCCGATTCGAAAATCCAATATGGCCACCAGGCAGCCAACTTGGGTTTCCCCATGAAACCTTGTTATCGCGATTACTCAGGAACTACTGCATGGATCATTCTCAGATTTGGTACACAGGTTCGCCTTGGGATCTAGTTGTTTATGATACCTTTTCTGGTCCAATTCGATAATCCAATATGGCCACCAGGCAGCCATCTTGGATTTATCCATGAAACATTGTTATCGTCATTTCTTAGGAAGTACTGCATGGATCTTTCTCAAATTTAGTGGACAGGTTCCCCTTGGGGTCTAGTTGTGCAAGATACCTTTCTGGTCCAATTCGAAAACCCAACATGGCCACAAGGCAGCCATCTTGGATTTTCCCATGAAACCTTGTTATCGCGATTTCTCAGGAACTATTCCATGGATCTTTCTCAAAGTTGGTACACAGGTTCCCATTGGGGTCTAGATGTGCAAGATATCTTTTTTGGTCCGATTGGAAAATCCAATATGGCCACCAGGCAGCCATCTTGGATTTCCCCATGAAACCTTGTTATCGCTATTTCTCAGGAACTACAGCTTGGATCTTTCTGCAATTTGGTACACAGGTTCCCCTTGGTGTCTAGTTGTGCAAGATGCCTTTTCTGGTCCGATTCGAAAATCCAATATGGCCACCAGGCAGCCATCTTGGATTTCCCCATGAAACTTTATCGCGATTTCTCAGGAACGACTGCATGGATCTTTCTCAAATTTGGTACACAGATTCCCCTTGGGGTTTAGTTGTGCAAGATACCTTTTCTGGTCCAATTCGAAAATCCAATATGGCCACCAGGCAGCCATCTTGGATTACCCCATGAAACCTAGTTATCGCGATTTCTCAGGAAGTACTGAATGGATCTTTCTCAAATTTGGTACACAGGTTCCCCTTGGGGTCTAGTTGTGCAAAATGGCTTTTTTGGTCCGATTCGAAAATCCAAAATGGCCACCAGGCAGCCATCTTGGATTTCCCCATGAAACTTTGTTTTCGCGATTTCTCAGGAACTACTGCATGGATCTTTCTCAAATTTGGTACACAGGTTCCCCTCGGGGTTTAGTTGTGCAAGATTCCTTTTCTGGTCCAATTCGAAAATCCAATATGGCCACCAGGCAGCCATCTTGGATTTCCCCATGAAACTTTGTTATCGCGATATCTCAGGAACTACTGCATGGATCTTTCTCAAATTTGGTACAAAGGTTCCCCTTGGGGTCTAGTTGTGCAAGATATCTTTTCTGATCCGATTCGAAAATCTAATATGGCCACCAGGCAGCCAATTTGGATTTCCCCTTGAAACTTTGTTATCGTCATTTCTCAGGAAGTACTGCATGGATCTTTCTCAGATTTGGTACACATGTTCCCCTTGGGGTCTAGTTGTGCAAGATACCTTTTCTGGTCCGATTCGAAAATTCAATATGGCCACCAGGCAGCCAACTTGGGTTTCCCCATGAAACCTAGTTATCGCGATTACTCAGGAACTACTGCATGGATCATTCTCAGATTTGGTACACAGGTTCGCCTTGGGATCTAGTTGTTCATGATACCTTTTCTGGTCCAATTCGAAAATCCAATATGGCCACCAGACAGCCATCTTGGATTTCCCCATGAAACATTGTTATCGTCATTTCTCAGGAAGTACTGCATGGATCTTTCTCAAATTTGGTGCACAGGTTCCCCTTGGGGTCTAGATGTGCAAGATGCCTTTCTGGTCCAATTCGAAAACCCAATATGGCCACCAGGCAGCCATCTTGGATTTCCCCATGAAACCGTGTTATCGCGATTTCTCAGGATGTACTGCATGGATCTTTCTCAAATTTGGTACAAAGGTTCCCCTTGGGGTCTAGTTGTGCAAGATACCTTTTTGGTCCGATTCGAAAATCCAATATGGCCACCAGTCAGCCATCTTGAATTTCCCCATGAAACCAGGTTATCGCGATTTCTCAGGAACTACTTTATGGATGTTTCTCATATTTGGTACACAGGTTCCCCTTGGTGTCTAGTTGTGCAAGATACCTTTTTTGGTCCGATTCGAAAATCCAATATGACCACCAGGCAGCCATCTTGGATTTCCCCATGAAATCTTGCTATCGCGATTTCTCAGGAACTACTGCATGGATCTTTCTCAAATTTGGTACACAGGTTCCCCTTGGGGTCTAGCTGTGCAAGATACCTTTTCTGGTCAGATTCGAAAATCCAATATGGCCACCAAGCAGCCATCTTGAATTTCCCCATGAAACCTTGTTATCGCGATTTCTCAGGAACTACTTTATGGATGTTTCTCAAATTTGGTACACAGGTTCCCCTTGGGGTCTAGTTTTGCAAGATGCCTTTTTTGGCCCGATTCGAAAATCCAATATGGCCACCAGGCAGCCATCTTGGATTTCCCCATGAAACCTTGTTATCGCGATTTCTCAGGAACTACGGCTTGGATCTTTCTCAAATTTGGTACACAGGTTCCCCTTGCGGTCTAGTTGTGCAAGATGCCTTTTTTGGTCCGATTCGAAAATCCAAAATGGCCACCAGGCAGCCACCTTGGATTTCCCCATGAAACCTTGTTATCGCGATTTCTCAGGAACTACGGCTTGGATCTTTCTGCAATTTGGTACACAGGTTCCCCTTGGTGTCTAGTTGTGCAAGATACCTTTTCTGGTCCGATTCGAAAATCCAATATGGCCACCAGGCAGCCATCTTGGATTTCCCCATGAAACTTTGTTATCGCGATTTCTCAGGAACTACTCCATGGATCTTTCTCAAATTTGGTACACAAGTTCCCCTTGGGGTTTAGTTGTGCAAGATACCTTTTCTGGTCCAATTCGAAAATCCAATATGGCCACCAGGCAGCCATCTTGGATTTCCCCATGAAACCGTGTTATCGCGATTTCTCAGGAAGCACTACATGGATCTTTCTCAAAGTTGGTACACAGGTTCCCCTTGGGGTCCAGTTGTGCAAGATACCTTTCTGGTCCAATTCGAAAACCCAATATGGCCACCAGGCAGCCATCTTGGATTTTCCCATGAAACCTTGTTATCGCGATTTCTCAGGAACTACTCCATGGATCTTTCTCAAAGTTGGTACACAGGTTCCCCTTGGGGTCTAGTTTTTTGGACCGATTCGAAAATCCAATATGGCCACCTGGCAGCCACCTTGGATTTCCCCATGAAACCTTGTTATCGCGATTTCTCAAGAACTACTACATGGATCTTTCTCAAATTTGGTACACAGCTTCCCCTTGGGGTCTAGTTGTGCAAGATACCTTTTTTGGTCCGATTCGAAAATCCAATATGGCCACCAGGCAGCCATCTTGGATTTCCCTATGAAACCTTGTTATCGCGATTTCTCAGGAACTACTTTATGGATGTTTCTCATATTTGGTACACAGGTTCCCCTTGGGGTCTAGTTGTGCAAGATACCTTTTTTGTTCCGATTCGAAAATCCGAAATGGCCACCAGGCAGCCATCTTGGATTTCGCCATGAAACCTTGTTATCGCGATTTCTCAGGAACTACGGCTTGGATCTTTCTGCAATTTGGTACACAGGTTCCCCTTGGTGTCTAGTTGTGCAAGATACCTTTTCGGGTCCGATTCGAAAATCCAATATGGCCACCAGGCAGCCATCTTGGATTTCCCCATGAAATTTTTTTATCGCGATTTCTCAGGAACTACTGCATGGATCTTTCTCAAATTTGGTACAAAGGTTCCCCTTGGGGTCTAGTTGTGCAAGATATCTTTCTGGCCCAATTCGAAAACCCAATATGGCCACAAGGCAGCTATCTTGGATTTTCCCATGAAACCTTGTTATCGCGATTTCTCAGGAACTACTCCATGGATCTTTCTCAAAGTTAGTACACAGGTTCCCCTTGGGGTCTAGATGTGCAAGATACCTTTTTTGGTCCGATTCGATAATCCAATATGGCCACCAGGCAGCCATCTTGGATTTCCCCATGAAACCTTGTTATCGCGATTTCTCAGGAACTACTTTATGGATCTTTCTCAAATTTGGTACAAAGGTTCCCCTTGGGGTCTAGTTGTGCAAGATACCTTTCTGGTCCAATTCGAAAATCCAGTATGGTCACAAGGCAGCCATCTTGGATTTTCCCATGAAACGTTGTTATCGCGATTTCTCAGGAACTACTCCATGGATCTTTCTCAAAGTTGGTACACAGGTTCCCCTTGGGGTCTAGATGTGCAAGATATCTTTTTTGGCCCGATTCGAAAATCCAAAATGGCCACCAGGCAGCCATCTTGGATTTCCCCATGAAACTTTGTTTTCGCGATTTCTCAGGAACTACTGCATGGATCTTTCTCAAATTTGGTACACAGGTTCCCCTCGGGGTTTAGTTGTGCAAGATACCTTTTCGGGTCCGATTCGAAAATCCAATAGGGCCACCAGGCACCCATCTTGGATTTCCCCATGAAACCTTGTTATGGCGATTTCTCAGAAGCTGCTGCATGGATCTTTCTCAAATTTGGTACACAGGTTCCCCTTTGGGGTCTAGTTGTGCAAGATGCCTTTTCTGGTCCGATTCGAAAATCCAATATGGCCACCAGGCAGCCATCTTGGATTTCCTCATGAAACCTTGTTATCGCGATTTCTCAGGAACTACTCCATGGATCTTTCTCAAAGTTGGTACACAGGTTCCCCTTGGGGTCTAGATGTGCAAGATACCTTTTTTGGTCCGATTCGATAATCCAATATGGCCACCAGGCAGCCATCTTGGATTTCCCCATGAAACCTTGTTATCGCGATTTCTCAGGAACTACTTTATGGATCTTTCTCAAATTTGGTACAAAGGTTCCCCTTGGGGTCTAGTTGTGCAAGATATCTTTCTGGTCCAATTCGAAAACCCAATATGGCCACAAGGCAGCTATCTTGGATTTTCCCATGAAACCTTGTTATCGCGATTTCTCAGGAACTACTCCATGGATCTTTCTCAAAGTTGGTACACAGGTTCCCCTTGGGTTCTAGTTGTGCAAGATGCCTTTTTTGGTCCGATTCGAAAATCCAAAATGGCCACCAGGCAGCCATCTTGGATTTCCCCATGAAACTTTGTTTTCGCGATTTCTCAGGAACTACTGCATGGATCTTTCTCAAATTTGGTACACAGGTTCCCCTCGGGGTTTAGTTGTGCAAGATACCTTTTCTGGTCCAATTCGAAAATCCAATATGGCCACCAGGCAGCCATCTTGGATTTCCCCATGAAACTTTGTTATCGCGATATCTCAGGAACTACTGCATGGATCTTTCTCAAATTTGGTACAAAGGTTCCCCTTGGGGTCTAGTTGTGCAAGATATCTTTTCTGATCCGATTCGAAAATCTAATATGGCCACCAGGCAGCCAATTTGGATTTCCCCTTGAAACTTTGTTATCGTCATTTCTCAGGAAGTACTGCATGGATCTTTCTCAGATTTGGTACACATGTTCCCCTTGGGGTCTAGTTGTGCAAGATACCTTTTCTGGTCCGATTCGAAAATTCAATATGGCCACCAGGCAGCCAACTTGGGTTTCCCCATGAAACCTAGTTATCGCGATTACTCAGGAACTACTGCATGGATCATTCTCAGATTTGGTACACAGGTTCGCCTTGGGATCTAGTTGTTCATGATACCTTTTCTGGTCCAATTCGAAAATCCAATATGGCCACCAGACAGCCATCTTGGATTTCCCCATGAAACATTGTTATCGTCATTTCTCAGGAAGTACTGCATGGATCTTTCTCAAATTTGGTGCACAGGTTCCCCTTGGGGTCTAGATGTGCAAGATGCCTTTCTGGTCCAATTCGAAAACCCAATATGGCCACCAGGCAGCCATCTTGGATTTCCCCATGAAACCGTGTTATCGCGATTTCTCAGGATGTACTGCATGGATCTTTCTCAAATTTGGTACAAAGGTTCCCCTTGGGGTCTAGTTGTGCAAGATACCTTTTTGGTCCGATTCGAAAATCCAATATGGCCACCAGTCAGCCATCTTGGATTTCCCCATGAAACCAGGTTATCGCGATTTCTCAGGAACTACTTTATGGATGTTTCTCATATTTGGTACACAGGTTCCCCTTGGTGTCTAGTTGTGCAAGATACCTTTTTTGGTCCGATTCGAAAATCCAATATGACCACCAGGCAGCCATCTTGGATTTCCCCATGAAATCTTGCTATCGCGATTTCTCAGGAACTACTGCATGGATCTTTCTCAAATTTGGTACACAGGTTCCCCTTGGGGTCTAGCTGTGCAAGATACCTTTTCTGGTCAGATTCGAAAATCCAATATGGCCACCAAGCAGCCATCTTGAATTTCCCCATGAAACCTTGTTATCGCGATTTCTCAGGAACTACTTTATGGATGTTTCTCAAATTTGGTACACAGGTTCCCCTTGGGGTCTAGTTTTGCAAGATGCCTTTTTTGGCCCGATTCGAAAATCCAATATGGCCACCAGGCAGCCATCTTGGATTTCCCCATGAAACCTTGTTATCGCGATTTCTCAGGAACTACGGCTTGGATCTTTCTCAAATTTGGTACACAGGTTCCCCTTGCGGTCTAGTTGTGCAAGATGCCTTTTTTGGTCCGATTCGAAAATCCAAAATGGCCACCAGGCAGCCATCTTGGATTTCCCCATGAAACCTTGTTATCGCGATTTCTCAGGAACTACGGCTTGGATCTTCCTGCAATTTGGTACACAGGTTCCCCTTGGTGTCTAGTTGTGCAAGATACCTTTTCTGGTCCGATTCGAAAATCCAATATGGCCACCAGGCAGCCATCTTGGATTTCCCCATGAAACTTTGTTATCGCGATTTCTCAGGAACTACTCCATGGATCTTTCTCAAATTTGGTACACAAGTTCCCCTTGGGGTTTAGTTGTGCAAGATACCTTTTCTGGTCCAATTCGAAAATCCAATATGGCCACCAGGCAGCCATCTTGGATTTCCCCATGAAACCGTGTTATCGCGATTTCTCAGGAAGTACTACATGGATCTTTCTCAAAGTTGGTACACAGGTTCCCCTTGGGGTCCAGTTGTGCAAGATACCTTTCTGGTCCAATTCGAAAACCCAATATGGCCACCAGGCAGCCATCTTGGATTTTCCCATGAAACCTTGTTATCGCGATTTCTCAGGAACTACTCCATGGATCTTTCTCAAAGTTGGTACACAGGTTCCCCTTGGGGTCTAGTTTTTTGGACCGATTCGAAAATCCAATATGGCCACCTGGCAGCCACCTTGGATTTCCCCATGAAACCTTGTTATCGCGATTTCTCAAGAACTACTACATGGATCTTTCTCAAATTTGGTACACAGCTTCCCCATGGGGTCTAGTTGTGCAAGATACCTTTTTTGGTCCGATTCGGAAATCCAATATGGCCACCAGGCAGCCATCTTGGATTTCCCCATGAAACCTTGTTATCGCGATTTCTCAGGAACTACTTTATGGATGTTTCTCATATTTGGTACACAGGTTCCCCTTGGGGTCTAGTTGTGCAAGATACCTTTTTTGTTCCGATTCGAAAATCCGAAATGGCCACCAGGCAGCCATCTTGGATTTCCCCATGAAACCGTGTTTTCGCGATTTCTCAGGAACTACGGCTTGGATCTTTCTGCAATTTGGTACACAGGTTCCCTTGGTGTCTAGTTGTGCAAGATACCTTTTCTGGTCCGATTCGAAAATCCAATATGGCCACCAGGCAGCCATCTTGGATTTCCCCATGAAATTTTTTTATCGCGATTTCTCAGGAACTACTGCATGGATCTTTCTCAAATTTGGTACAAAGGTTCCCCTTGGAGTCTAGTTGTGCAAGATATCTTTCTGGTCCAATTCGAAAACCCAATATGGCCACAAGGCAGCTATCTTGGATTTTCCCATGAAACCTTGTTATCGCGATTTCTCAGGAACTACTCCATGGATCTTTCTCAAAGTTGGTACACAGGTTCCCCTTGGGGTCTAGATGTGCAAGATACCTTTTTTGGTCCGATTCGATAATCCAATATGGCCACCAGGCAGCCATCTTGGATTTCCCCATGAAACCTTGTTATCGCGATTTCTCAGGAACTACTTTATGGATCTTTCTCAAATTTGGTACAAAGGTTCCCCTTGGGGTCTAGTTGTGCAAGATATCTTTCTGGTCCAATTCGAAAACCCAATATGGCCACAAGGCAGCTATCTTGGATTTTCCCATGAAACCTTGTTATCGCGATTTCTCAGGAACTACTCCATGGATCTTTCTCAAAGTTGGTACACAGGTTCCCCTTGGGTTCTAGTTGTGCAAGATGCCTTTTTTGGTCCGATTCGAAAATCCAAAATGGCCACCAGGCAGCCATCTTGGATTTCCCCATGAAACCTTGTTATCGCGATTTCTCAGGAACTACGGCTTGGATCTTTCTGCAATTTGGTACACAGGTTCCCCTTGCGGTCTAGTTTTTTGGACCGATTCGAAAATCCAATATAGCCACCTGGCAGCCATCTTGGATTTCCCCATGAAACCTTGTTATCGCGATTTCTCAAGAACTTCTACATGGATCTTTCTCAAATTTGGTACACAGCTTCCCCTTGGGGTCTAGTTGTGCAAGATACCGTTTTTGGTCCGATTCGAAAATCCAATATGGCCACCAGCCAGCCATCTTGGATTTCCCCATGATACCTTGTTATCGCGATTTCTCAGGAACTACTTTATGGATGTCTCTCATATTTGGTACACAGGTTCCCCTTGGGGTCTAGTTGTGCAAGATACCTTTTTTGTTCCGATTCGAAAATCCGAAATGGCCACCAGGCAGCCAACTTGGATTTCCCCATGAAACCTTGTTATCGCGATTTCTCAGGAACTACGGCTTGGATTATTCTGCAATTTGGTGCACAGGTTCCCCTTGGTGTCTAGTTGTGCAAGATACCTTTTCTGGTCCGATTCGAAAATCCAATATGGCCACCAGGCAGCCATCTTGGATTTCCCCATGAAACTTTGTTATCGCGATTTCTCAGGAACTACAGCATGGATCTTTCTCAAATTTGGTACACAAGTTCCCCTTGGGGTTTAGTTGTGCAAGATACCTTTTCTGGTCCTATTCGAAAATCCAATATGGCCACCAGGCAGCCATCTTGGATTTCCCCATGAAACCGTGTTATCGCGATTTCTCAGGAAGTACTGCATGGATCTTTCTCAAATTTGATACAAAGGTTCCCCTTGGGGTCTAGTTGTGCAAGATACCTTTCTGGTCCAATTCGAAAATCCAATATGGCCACAAGGCAGCCATCTTGGATTTTCCCATGAAACGTTGTTATCGCGATTTCTCAGGAACTACTCAATGGATCTTTCTCAAAGTTGGTACACAGGTTCCCCTTGGGGTCTAGATGTGCAAAATATCTTTTTTGGTCCGATTCCAAAATCCAATATGGCCACCAGGCAGCCATCTTGGATTTCGCCATGAAAACTTGTTATCGCGATTTCTCAAGAACTACTGCATGGATCTTTCTCAAATTTGGTGCACAGCTTCCCCTTGGGTTCTAGTGCAAGATGCCTTTTTTGTTCAGATTCGAAAATCCAAAATGGCCACCAGGCAGCCATCTTGGATTTCCCCATGAAACATTGTTATCGCGATTTCTCAGGAACTACGGCTTGGATCTTTCTGCAATTTGGTACACAGGTTCCCCTTGGTGTCTAGTTGTGCAAGATACCTTTTCCGGTCCGATTCGAAAATCCAATATGGCCACCAGGCAGCCATCTTGGATTTCCCCGTGAAACTTTGTTATCGCGATTTCTCAGGAACTACAGCATGGATCTTTCTCAAATTTGGTACACAAGTTCCCCTTGGGGTTTAGTTGTGCAAGATACCTTTTCTGGTCCAATTCCAAAATCCAATATGGCCACCAGGCAGCCATCTTGGATTTTCCCATGAAACCGTGTTATCGCGATTTCTCAGGAAGTACTGCATGGATCTTTCTCAAATTTGATACAAAGGTTCCCCTTGGGGTCTAGTTGTGCAAGATACCTTTCTGGTCCAATTCGAAAACCCATTATGGCCACCAGGCAGCCATCTTGGATTTCCCCATGAAACTTTGTTATCGCGATTTCTCAGGAAGTACTGCATGGATCTTTCTCAAATTTGGTACACAAGTTCCCCTTGGGGTTTAGTTGTGCAAGATACCTTTTCTGGTCCAATTCCAAAATCCAATATGGCCACCAGGCAGCCATCTTGGATTTCCCCATGAAACCGTGTTATCGCGATTTCTCAGGAAGTACTGCATGGATCTTTCTCAAATTTGGTACAAAGGTTCCCCTTGGGGTCTAGTTGTGCAAGATACCTTTCTGGTCCAATTCGAAAACCCAATATGGCCACCAGGCAGCCATCTTGGATTTCCCCATGAAACCGTGTTATCGCGATTTCTCAGGAAATACTCCATGGATCTTTCTCAAAGTTGGCACACAGGTTCCCCCTGGGGTCTAGTTTTTTGGACCGATTCGAAAATCCAATATAGCCACCTGGCAGCCATCTTGGATTTCCCCATGAAACCTTGTTATCGCGATTTCTCAAGAACTACTACATGGATCTTTCTCAAATTTGATACACAGGTTCCCCTTGGGGTCTAGTTGTGCAAGATACCTTTTTTGTTCCGATTCGAAAATCTGAAATGGCCACCAGGCAGCCATCTTGGATTTCCCCTTGAAACCTTGTTATCGCGATTTCTCAGGAACTACTTTATGGATGTTTCTCATATTTGATACACAGGTTCCCCTTGGGGTCTAGTTGTGCAAGATACCTTTTTTGTTCCGATTCGAAAATCTGAAATGGCCACCAGGCAGCCATCTTGGATTTCCCCTTGAAACCTTGTTATCGCGATTTCTCAGGAACTACGGCTTGGATCTTTCTCAAATTTGGTACACAGGTTCCCCTTGGGTTCTAGTTGTGCAAGATGCCTTTTTTGGTCCGATTCGAAAATCTAAAATGGCCCCCCGGCAGCCATCTTGGATTTCCCCATGAAACCTTGTTATCGCGATTTCTCAGGAACTACGGCTTGGATCTTTCTGCATTTTGGTACACAGGTTCCCCTTGGTGTCTAGTTGTGCAAGATACCTTTTCTGGTCCGATTCGAAAATCCAATATGGCCACCAGGCAGCCATCTTGGATTTCCCCATGAAACTTTGTTATCGCGATTTCTCAGGAAGTACTGCATGGATCTTTCTCAAATTTGGTACACAAGTTCCCCTTGGGGTCTAGTTGTGCAAGATACCTTTTTTGGTCCGATTCGAAAATCCAATATGGCCACCAGCCAGCCATCTTGGATTTCCCCATGAAACCTTGTTATCGCGATTTCTCAGGAACTACTACATGGATCTTTCTCAAATTTGGTACACAGGTTCCCCTTGGGGTCTAGTTGTGCAAGATACCTTTTTGGTCCGATTCGAAAATCCAAATGGCCACCAGGCAGCCATCTTGGATTTCCCCATGAAACCTTGTTATCGCGATTTCTCGGAACTACGGCTTGGATCTTTCTCAAATTTGGTACACAGGTTCCCCTTGGGTGTCTAGTTGTGCAAGATACCTTTTCTGGTCCGATTCGAAAATCCAATATGGCCACCAGGCAGCCATCTTGGATTTCCCCATGAAACTTTGTTATCGCGATTTCTCAGGAACTACAGCATGGATCTTTCTCAAATTTGGTACACAAGTTCCCCTTGGGGTTTAGTTGTGCAAGATACCTTTTCTGGTCCAATTCGAAAATCCAATATGGCCACCAGGCAGCCATCTTGGATTTCCCCATGAAACCGTGTTATCGCGATTTCTCAGGAAGTACTGCATGGATCTTTCTCAAATTTGGTACAAAGGTTCCCCTTGGGGTCTATTTGTGCAAGATACCTTTCTGGTCCAATTCGAAAACCCAATATGGCCACAAGGCAGCCATCTTGGATTTTCCCATGAAACCTTGTTATCGCGATTTCTCAGGAACTACTCCATGGATCTTTCTCAAAGTTGGTACACAGGTTCCCCCTGGGGTCTAGATGTTATTTGGGTCCGATTCGAAAATCCAATATGGCCACCAGGCAGCCATCTTGGATTTCGCCATGAAACCTTGTTATCGCGATTTCTCAAGAACTACATATCTTTCTCAAATTTGGAGCTTCCCCTTTTCTAGTTGTGCAAGAATTCGAAAATTGGCCACCAGGCAGCCATCTTGGATTTCCCCATGAAACCTTGTTATCGCGATTTCTTCCCCTTGGGTTCTAGTTGTGCAAGATACCTTTTTTGGTCCGATTCGAAAATCCAATATGGCCACCAGCCAGCCATCTTGGATTTCCCCATGAAACTTTGTTATCGCGATTTCTCAGGAACTACAGCATGGATCTTTCTCAAATTTGGTACACAAGTTCCCCTTGGGGTTTAGTTGTACAAGATACCTTTTCTGGTCCAATTCGAAAATCCAATATGGCCACCAGGCAGCCATCTTGGATTTCCCCATGAAACCGTGTTATCGCGATTTCTGAGGAAGTACTGCATGGATCTTTCTCAAATTTGGTACAAAGGTTCCCCTTGGGGTCTATTTGTGCAAGATACCTTTCTGGTGCAATTCGAAAATCCAATATGGTCACAAGGCAGCCATCTTGAATTTTCCCATGAAACGTTGTTATCGCAATTTCTCAGGAACTACTCCATGGATCTTTCTCAAAGCTGGTACACAGGTTCCCCGTGGGGTCTAGATGTGCAAGATATCTTTTTTGGTCCGATTCGAAAATCCAATATGGCCACCAGGCAGCCATCTTGGATTTCGCCATGAAACCTTGTTATCGCGATTTCTCAAGAACTACTACATGGATCTTTCTCAAATTTGGTAGACAGCTTCCCCTTGGGGTCTAGTTGTGCAAGATACCTTTTTTGGTCCGATTCGAAAATCCAATATGGCCACCAGGCAGCCATCTTGGATTTCCCCATGAAACCTTGTTATCGCGATTTCTCAGGAACTACGGCTTGGATCTTTCTGCAATTTGGTACACAGGTTCCCCTTGGTGTCTAGTTGTGCAAGATACCTTTTCTGGTCCGATTCGAAAATCCAATATGGCCACCAGGCAGCCATCTTGGATTTCCCCCTTTGTTATCGCGATTTCTCAGGAACTACAGCATGGATCTTTCTCAAATTTGGTACACAAGTTCCCCTTGGGGTTTAGTTGTGCAAGATACCTTTTCTGGTCCAATTCGAAAATCCAATATGGCCACCAGGCAGCCATCTTGGATTTCCCCATGAAACCGTGTTATTGCGATTTCTCAGGAAGTACTGCATGGATCTTTCTCAAATTTGGTACAAAGGTTCCCCTTGGGGTCTAGTTGTGCAAGATACCTTTCTGGTCCAATTCGAAAACCCAATATGGCCACAAGGCAGCCATCTTGGATTTTCCCATGAAACGTTGTTATCGCGATTTCTCAGGAACTACTCCATGGATCTTTCTCAAAGTTGGTACACAGGTTCCCCGTGGGGTCTAGATGTGCAAGATATCTTTTTTGGTCCGATTCGAAAATCCAATATGGCCACCAGGCAGCCATCTTGGATTTCGCCATGAAACCTTGTTATCGCGATTTCTCAAGAACTACTCCATGGATCTTTCTCAAATTTGGTACACAGGTTCCCCTTGGGGTCTAGTTGTGCAAGATACCTTTTTTGGTCCGATTCGAAAATCCAATATGGCCAACAGCCAGCCATCTTGGATTTCCCCATGAAACCTTGTTATCGCGATTTCTCAGGAACTACTTTATGGATGTTTCTCATATTTGGTACACAGGTTCCCCTTGGGGTCTAGTTGTGCAAGATACCTTTTTTGTTCCGATTCGAAAATCCGAAATGGCCACCAGGCAGCCATCTTGGATTTTCTCATGAAACCTTGTTATCGCGATTTCTCAGGAACTACGGCTTGGATTTTTCTGCAATTTGGTACACAGGTTCCCCTTGGTGTCTATTTGTGCAAGATACCTTTTCTGGTCCGATTCGATAATCCAATATGGCCACCAGGCAGCCATCTTGGATTTCCCTATGAAACTTTGTTATCGAGATTTCTCAGGAACTACAGCATGGATCTTTCTCAAATTTGGTACACAAGTTCCCGTTGGGGTTTAGTTGTGCAAGATACCTTTTCTGGTCCAATTCGAAATTCCAATATGGCCACCAGGCAGCCATCTTGGATTTCCCCATGAAACCGTGTTATCGCGATTTCTCAGGAAGTACTGCATGGATCTTTCTCAAATTTGGTACAAAGGTTCCCCTTGGGGTCTAGTTGTGCAAGATACCTTTCTGGTCCAATTCGAAAACCCAATATGGCCACAAGGCAGCCATCTTGGATTTTCCCATGAAACGTTGTTATCGCGATTTCTCAGGACCTACTCCATGGATCTTTCTCAAAGTTGGTACACAGGTTCCTCTTGGGGTCTAGATGTGCAAAATATCTTGTTTGGTCCGATTCGAAAATCCAATATGGCCACCAGGCAGCCATCTTGGATTTCGCCATGAAACCTTGTTATCGCGATTTCTCAAGAACTACTGCATCGATCTTTCTCAAATTTGGTACACAGCTTCCCCTTGGGTTCTAGTTGTGCAAGATGCCTTTTTTGTTCCGATTCGAAAATCCAAAATGGCCACCAGGCAGCCATCTTGGATTTCCCCATGAAACCTTGTTATCGCGATTTCTCAGGAACTACGGCTTGGATCTTTCTGCAATTTGGTACACAGGTTCCCCTTGGTGTCTAGTTGTGCAAGATACCTTTTCTGGTCCGATTCTAAAATCCAATATGGCCACCAGGCAGCCATCTTGGATTTCCCCATGAAACTTTGTTATCGCGATTTCTCAGGAACTACAGCATGGATCTTTCTCAAATTTGGTACACAAGTTCCCCTTGGGGTTTAGTTGTGAAAGATACCTTTTCTGGTCCAATTCGAAAATCCAATATGGCCACCAGGCAGCCATCTTGGATTTCCCCATGAAACCGTGTTATCGCGATTTCTCAGGTAGTACTGCATGGATCTTTCTCAAATCTGGTACAAAGGTTCCCCTTGGGGTCTAGTTGTGCAAGATACCTTTTTTGTTCCGATTCGAAAATCCGAAATGGCCACCAGGCAGCCATCTTGGATTTCCCCATGAAACCTTGTTATCGCGAGTTCTCAGGAACTACGGCTTGGATCTTTCTCAAATTTGGTACACAGGTTCCCCTTGGGTTCTAGTTGTGCAAGATGCCTTTTTTGGTCCGATTCGAAAATCCCAAATGGCCACCAGGCAGCCATCTTGGATTTCCCCATGAAACCTTGTTATCGCGATTTCTCAAGAACTACTGCATGGATCTTTCTCAAATTTGGTACACAGGTTCCCCTTGGTGTCTAGTTGTGCAAGATACCTTTTCTGGTCCCATTCGAAAATCCAATATGGCCACCAGGCAGCCACCTTGGATTTCCCCATGAAACTTTGTTATCGCGATTTCTCAGGAACTACAGCATGGATCTTTCTCAAATTTGGTACACAAGTTCCCCTAGGGGTTTAGTTGTGCAAGATACTTTTTCTGGTCCAATTCGAAAATCCAATATGGCCACCAGGCAGCCATCTTGGATTTCCCCATGAAACCGTGTTATCGCGATTTCTCAGGAAGTACTGCATGGATCTTTCTCAAATTTGGTACAAAGGTTCCCCTTGGGGTCTAGTTGTGCAAGATACCTTTCTGGTCCAATTCGAAAACCCAATATGGCCACAAGGCAGCCATCTTGGATTTTCCCATGAAACGTTGTTATCGCGATTTCTCAAGAACTACTCCATGGATCTTTCTCAAATTTGGTACACAGCTTCCCATTGGGGTCTAGTTGTGCCAGATACCTTTTTTGGTCCGATTCGAAAATCCAATATGGCCACCAGGCAGCCATCTTGGATTTCCCCATGAAACCTTGTTATCTCGATTTCTCAGGAACTGCTTTATGGATGTTTCTCATATTTGGTACACAGGTTCCCCTTGGGGTTTAGTTGTGCAAGATACCTTTTTTGTTCCGTTTCGAAAATCCGAAATGGCCACCAGGCAGCCACCTTGGATTTCCCCATGAAACCTTGTTATCGCGATTTCTCAGGAACTACGGCTTGGATCTTTCTCAAATTTGGTACACAGGTTCCCCTTGGGGTCTAGTTGTGCAAGATGCCTTTTTTGGTCCGATTCGAAAATCCAAAATGGCCACCAGGCAGCCATCTTGGATTTCCCCATGAAACCTTGTTATCGCGATTTCTCAAGAACTACTGCATGGATCTTTCTCAAATTTGGTACACAGGTTCCCCTTGGGGTCTAGTTGTGCAAGATACCTTTTTTGTTACGATTCGAAAATCCGAAATGGCCACCAGGCAGCCATCTTGGATTTCCCCATGAAACCTTGTTATCGCGATTTCTCAGGAACTACGGCTTGGATCTTTCTGCAATTTGGTACACAGGTTCCCTTGGTGTCTAGTTGTGCAAGATACCTTTTCTGGTCCGATTCGAAAATCCAATATGGCCACCAGGCAGCCATCTTGGATCTCCCCATGAAACTTTGTTATCGCGATTTCTCAGGAACTACAGCATGGATCTTTCTCAAATTTGGTACACAAGTTCCCCTTGGGGTTTAGTTGTGCAAGATACTTTTTCTGGTCCAATTCGAAAATCCAATATGGCCACCAGGCAGCCATCTTGGATTTCCCCATGAAACCGTGTTATCGCGATTTCTCAGGAAGTACGGCTTGGATCTTTCTGCAATTTGGTACAGAGGTTCCCTTGGTGCCTAGTTGTGCAAGATATCTTTTCTGGTCCGATTCGAAAATCCAATATGGCCACCAGGCAGCCATCTTGGATCTCCCAATGAAACTTTGTTATCGCGATTTCTCAGGAACTACAGCATGGATCTTTCTCAAATTTGGTACACAAGTTCCCCTTGGGGTTTAGTTGTGCAAGATACTTTTTCTGGTCGAATTCGAAAATCCAATATGGCCACCAGGCAGCCATCTTGGATTTCCCCATGAAACCGTGTTATCGCGATTTCTCAGGAAGTACTGCATGGATCTTTCTCAAATTTGGTACAAAGGTTCCCCTTGGGGTCTAGTTGTGCAAGATACCTTTCTGGTCCAATTCGAAAATCCAATATGGCCACAAGGCAGCCATCTTGGATTTTCCCATGAAACGTTGTTATCGCGATTTCTCAGGAACTACTCCATGGATCTTTCTCAAAGTTGGTACACAGGTTCCCCTTGGGGTCTAGATGTGCAAAATATCTTTTTTGGTCCGATTCGAAAATCCAATATGGCCACCAGGCAGCCATCTTGGATTTCGCCATGAAACCTTGTTATCGCGATTTCTCAAGAACTACTGCATGGATCTTTCTCAAATTTGGTACACAGCTTCCCCTTGGGGTCTAGTTGTGCAAGATACCTTTTTTGGTCCGATTCGAAAATCCAATATGGCCACCAGGCAGCCATCTTGGATTTCCCCATGAAACCTTGTTATCGCGATTTCTCAGGAACTGCTTTATGGATGTTTCTCATATTTGGTACACAGGTTCCCCTTGGGGTCTAGTTGTGCAAGATACCTTTTTTGTTCCGATTCGAAAATCCGGAATGGCCACCAGGCAGCCATCTTGGATTTCCCCATGAAACCTTGTTATCGCGATTTCTCAGGAACTACGGCTTGGATCTTTCTCAAATTTGGTACACAGGTTCCCCTTGGGGTCTAGTTGTGCAAGATGCCTTTTTTGGTCCGATTCGAAAATCCAAAATGGCCACCAGGCAGCCATCTTGGATTTCCCCATGAAACCTTGTTATCGCGATTTCTCAAGAACTACTGCATGGATCTTTCTCAAATTTGGTACACAAGTTCCCCTTGGGGTTTAGTTGTGCAAGATACTTTTTCTGGTCGAATTCGAAAATCCGGAATGGCCACCAGGCAGCCATCTTGGATTTCCCCATGAAACCGTGTTATCGCGATTTCTCAGGAAGTACTGCATGGATCTTTCTCAAATTTGGTACAAAGGTTCCCCTTGGGGTCTAGTTGTGCAAGATACCTTTCTGGTCCAATTCGAAAACCCAATATGGCCACAAGGCAGCCATCTTGGATTTTCCCATGAAACGTTGTTATCGCGATTTCTCAGGAACTACTCCATGGATCTTTCTCAAAGTTGGTACACAGGTTCCCCTTGGGGTCTAGATGTGCAAAATATCTTTTTTGGTCCGATTCGATAATCCAATATGGCCACCAGGCAGCCATCTTGGATTTCGCCATGAAACCTTGTTATCGCGATTTCTCAAGAACTACTGCATGGATCTTTCTCAAATTTGGTACACAGCTTCCCCTTGGGTTCTAGTTGTGCAAGATGCCTTTTTTGGTCCGATTCGAAAATCCAATATGGCCACCAGGCAGCCATCTTGGATTTCCCCATGAAACCTTGTTATCGCGATTTCTCAGGAACTGCTTTATGGATGTTTCTCATATTTGGTACACAGGTTCCCCTTGGGGTCTAGTTGTGCAAGATACCTTTTTTGTTCCGATTCGAAAATCCGGAATGGCCACCAGGCAGCCATCTTGGATTTCCCATGAAACCTTGTTATCGCGATTTCTCAGGAACTACGGCTTGGATCTTTCTCAAATTTGGTACACAGGTTCCCCTTGGGGTCTAGTTGTGCAAGATGCCTTTTTTGGTCCGATTCGAAAATCCAAAATGGCCACCAGGCAGCCATCTTGGATTTCCCCATGAAACCTTGTTATCGCGATTTCTCAAGAACTACTGCATGGATCTTTCTCAAATTTGGTACACAGGTTCCCCTTGGGGTCTAGTTGTGCAAGATACCTTTTTTGTTCCGATTCGAAAATCCGAAATGGCCACCAGGCAGCCATCTTGGATTTCCCCATGAAACCGTGTTTTCGCGATTTCTCAGGAACTACGGCTTGGATCTTTCTGCAATTTGGTACACAGGTTCCCTTGCTGTCTAGTTTTGCAAGATACCTTTTCTGGTCCGATTCGAAAATCCAATATGGCCACCAGGCAGCCATCTTGGAACTCCCCATGAAACTTTGTTATCGAGATTTCTCAGGCACTACAGCATGGATCTTTCTCAAATTTGGTACACAAGTTCCCCTTGGGGTTTAGTTGTGCAAGATACTTTTTCTGGTCCAATTCGAAAATCCAATATGGCCACCAGGCAGCCATCTTGGATTTCCCCATGAAACCGTGTTATCGCGATTTCTCAGGAAGTACCGCATGGATCTTTCTCAAAGTTGGTACAAAGGTTCCCCTTGGGGTCTAGTTGTGCAAGATACCTTTCTGGCCCAATTCGAAAACCCAATGTGGCCACAAGGCAGCCATCTTGGATTTTCCCATGAAACGTTGTTATCGCGATTTCTCAGGAACTTCTCCATGGATCTTTCTCAAAGTTGGTACACAGGTTCCCCTTGGGGTCTAGATGTGCAAAATATCTTTTTTGGTCCGATTCGATAATCCAATATGGCCACCAGGCAGCCATCTTGGATTTCGCCATGAAACCTTGTTATCGCCATTTCTCAAGAACTACTGCATGGATCTTTCTCAAATTTGGTACACAGCTTCCCCTTGGGTTCTAGTTGTGCAAGATGCCTTTTTTGGTCCGATTCGAAAATCCAAAATGGCCACCAGGCAGCCATCTTGGATTTCCCCATGAAACCTTGTTATCGCGATTTCTCAGGAACTACGGCTTGGATCTTTCTGCAATTTGGTACACAGGTTCCCCTTGGTGTCTAGTTGTGCAAGATACCTTTTCCGGTCCGATTCGAAAATCCAATATGGCCACCAGGCAGCCATCTTGGATTTCCCCATGAAACTTTGTTATCGCGATTTCTCAGGAACTACAGCATGGATCTTTCTCAAATTTGGTACACAAGTTCCCCTTGGGGTTTAGTTGTGCAAGATACCTTTTCTGGTCCAATTCGAAAATCCAATATGGCCACCAGGCAGCCATCTTGGATTTCCCCATGAAACCGTGTTATCGAGATTTCTCAGGAAGTACTGCATGGATCTTTCTCAAATTTGGCACAAAGGTTCCCCTTGGGGTCTAGTTGTGCAAGATACCTTTCTGGTCCAGTTCGATAACCCAATATGGCCACAAGGCAGCCATCTTGGATTTTCCCATGAAACGTTGTTATCGCGATTTCTCAGGAACTACTCCATGGATCTTTCTCAAAGTTGGTACACAGGTTCCCCTTGGGGTCTCGATGTGCAAAATATATGTTTTGGTCCGATTCGAAAATCCAATATGGCCACCAGGCAGCCATCTTGGATTTCGCCATGAAACCTTGTTATCGCGATTTCTCAAGAACTGCTACATGGATCTTTCTCAAGTTTGGTACACAGCTTCCCCTTGGGTTCTAGTTGTGCAAGATACCTTTTTTGTTCCGATTCGAAAACCAATATGGCCACCAGGCAGCCATCTTGGATTTCCCCATGAAACCTTGTTATCGCGATTTCTCAGGAACTACTTTATGGATGTTTCTCATATTTGGTACACAGGTTCCCCTTGGGGTCTAGTTGTGCAAGATACCTTTTTTGTTCCGATTCGAAAATAAGAAATGGCCACCAGGCAGCCATCTTGGATTTCCCCATGAAACCTTGTTATCTTGGGGTCTAGTTGTGCGATTTCTCAGGAACTACGGCTTGGATCTTTCTCAAATTTGGTACACAGGTTCCCCTTGGGGTCTAGTTGTGCAAGATGCCTTTTCTGGTCCGATTCGAAAATCCAGCCAAATGGCCACCAGGCAGCCATCTTGGATTTCCCCATGAAACCTTGTTATCGCGATTTCTCAGGAACTACTGCATGGATCTTTCTCAAATTTGGTACACAGGTTCCCCTTGGGGTCTAGTTGTGCAAATTTCTTTTTTGGTCCGATTCGAAAATCCAATATGGCCACCAGGCAGCCATCTTGGATTTCCCCATGAAACCTTGTTATCGCGATTTCTCAGGAACTACTGCATGGATCTTTCTCAAATTTGGTACACAGGTTCCCCTTGGGTTCTAGTTGTGCAAGATGCCTTTTTTGGTCCGATTCGAAAATCCAATATGGCCACCAGGCAGCCATCTTGGATTTCCCCATGAAACCGTGTTATCGCGATTTCTCAGGAAGTACTGCATGGATCTTTCTCAAATTTGGCACAAAGGTTCCCCTTGGGGTGTAGTTGTGCAAGATACCTTTCTGGCCCAATTCGAAAACCCAATGTGGCCACAAGGCAGCCATCTTGGATTTTCCCATGAAACGTTGTTATCGCGATTTCTCAGGAACTTCTCCATGGATCTTTCTCAAAGTTGGTACACAGGTTCCCCTTGGGGTCTAGATGTGCAAAATATCTTTTTTGGTCCGATTCGATAATCCAATATGGCCACCAGGCAGCCATCTTGGATTTCGCCATGAAACCTTGTTATCGCCATTTCTAAAGAACTACTGCATGGATCTTTCTCAAATTTGGTACACAGCTTCCCCTTGGGTTCTAGTTGTGCAGGATGCCTTTTTTGGTCCGATTCGAAAATCCAAAATGGCCACCAGGCAGCCATCTTGGATTTCCCCATGAAACCTTGTTATCGCGATTTCTCAGGAACTACGGCTTGGATCTTTCTGCAATTTGGTACACAGGTTCCCCTTGGTCTCTAGTTGTGCAAGATACCTTTTCCGGTCCGATTCGAAAATCCAATATGGCCACCAGGCAGCCATCTTGGATTTCCCCGTGAAACTTTGTTATCGCGATTTCTCAGGAACTACAGCATGGATCTTTCTCAAATTTGGTACACAAGTTCCCCTTGGGGAAAATTTAGTTGTGCAAGATACCTTTTCTGGTCCAATTGGAAAATCCAATATGGCCACCAGGCAGCCATCTTGGATTGCCCCATGAAACCGTGTTATCGCGATTTCTCAGGAAGTACTGCATGGATCTTTCTCAAATTTGGCACAAAGGTTCCCCTTGGGGTCTAGTTGTGCAAGATACCTTTCTGGTCCAGTTCGATAACCCAATATGGCCACAAGGCAGCCATCTTGGATTTTCCCATGAAACGTTGTTATCGCGATTTCTCAGGAACTACTCCATGGATCTTTCTCAAAGTTGGTACACAGGTTCCCCTTGGGGTCTAGATGTGCAACATATCTTTTTTGGCCCGATTCGAAAATCCAAAATGGCCACCAGGCAGCCATCTTGGATTTCGCCATGAAACCTTGTTATCGCGATTTCTCAAGAACTACTGCATGGATCTTTCTCAAATTTGGTACACAGCTTCCCCTTTTGGTCTAGTTGTCCAAGATACCTTTTTGGTTCGATTCGAAAATCCAATATGGCCACCAGGCAGCCATCTTGGATTTCCCCATGAAACCTTGTTATCGCGATTTCTCAGGAACTACTTTATGGATGTTTCTCATATTTGGTACACAGGTTCCCCTTGGGGTCTAGTTGTGCAAGATACCTTTTTTGTTCCGATTCGAAAATCCGGAATGGCCACCAGGCAGCCATCTTGGATTTCCCCATGAAACCTTGTTATCGCGATTTCTCAGGAACTACGGCTTGGAGCTTTCTCAAATTTGGTACACAGGTTCCCCTTGGGGTCTAGTTGTGCAAGATGCCTTTTTTGGTCCGATTCGAAAATCCAAAATGGCCACCAGGCAGCCATCTTGGATTTCCCCATGAAACCTTGTTATCGCGATTTCTCAAGAACTACTGCATGGATCTTTCTCAAATTTGGTACACAAGTTCCCCTTGGGGTTTAGTTGTGCAAGATACTTTTTCTGGTCGAATTCGAAAATCCGGAATGGCCACCAGGCAGCCATCTTGGATTTCCCCATGAAACCGTGTTATCGCGATTTCTCAGGAAGTACTGCATGGATCTTTCTCAAATTTGGTACAAAGGTTCCCCTTGGGGTCTAGTTGTGCAAGATACCTTTCTGGTCCAATTCGAAAACCCAATATGGCCACAAGGCAGCCATCTTGGATTTTCCCATGAAACGTTGTTATCGCGATTTCTCAGGAACTACTCCATGGATCTTTCTCAAAGTTGGTACACAGGTTCCCCTTGGGGTCTAGATGTGCAAAATATCTTTTTTGGTCCGATTCGATAATCCAATATGGCCACCAGGCAGCCATCTTGGATTTCGCCATGAAACCTTGTTATCGCGATTTCTCAAGAACTACTGCATGGATCTTTCTCAAATTTGGTACACAGCTTCCCCTTGGGTTCTAGTTGTGCAAGATGCCTTTTTTGGTCCGATTCGAAAATCCAATATGGCCACCAGGCAGCCATCTTGGATTTCCCCATGAAACCTTGTTATCGCGATTTCTCAGGAACTGCTTTATGGATCTTTCTCAAATTTGGTACACAGGTTCCCCTTGGGGTCTAGTTGTGCAAGATACCTTTTTTGGTCCGAGTCGAAAATCCAATATGGCCACCAGGCAGCCATCTTGGATTTCCCCATGAAACCTTGTTATCGCGATTTCTCAGGAACTACGGCTTGGATCTTTCTCAAATTTGGTACACAGGTTCCCCTTGGGGTCTAGTTGTGCAAGATGCCTTTTTTGGTCCGATTCGAAAATCCAAAATGGCCACCAGGCAGCCATCTTGGATTTCCCCATGAAACCTTGTTATCGCGATTTCTCAAGAACTACTGCATGGATCTTTCTCAAATTTGGTACACAGGTTCCCCTTGGGGCCTAGTTGTGCAAGATACCTTTTTTGTTCCGATTCGAAAATCCGAAATGGCCACCAGGCAGCCATCTTGGATTTCCCCATGAAACCGTGTTTTCGCGATTTCTCAGGAACTACGGCTTGGATCTTTCTGCAATTTGGTACACAGGTTCCCTTGCTGTCTAGTTTTGCAAGATACCTTTTCTGGTCCGATTCGAAAATCCAATATGGCCACCAGGCAGCCATCTTGGAACTCCCCATGAAACTTTGTTATCGAGATTTCTCAGGCACTACAGCATGGATCTTTCTCAAATTTGGTACACAAGTTCCCCTTGGGGTTTAGTTGTGCAAGATACTTTTTCTGGTCCAATTCGAAAATCCAATATGGCCACCAGGCAGCCATCTTGGATTTCCCCATGAAACCGTGTTATCGCGATTTCTCAGGAAGTACCGCATGGATCTTTCTCAAAGTTGGTACAAAGCTTCCCCTTGGGGTGTAGTTGTGCAAGATACCTTTCTGGCCCAATTCGAAAACCCAATGTGGCCACAAGGCAGCCATCTTGGATTTTCCCATGAAACGTTGTTATCGCGATTTCTCAGGAACTTCTCCATGGATCTTTCTCAAAGTTGGTACACAGGTTCCCCTTGGGGTCTAGATGTGCAAAATATCTTTTTTGGTCCGATTCGATAATCCAATATGGCCACCAGGCAGCCATCTTGGATTTCGCCATGAAACCTTGTTATCGCCATTTCTCAAGAACTACTGCATGGATCTTTCTCAAATTTGGTACACAGCTTCCCCTTGGGTTCTAGTTGTGCAGATGCCTTTTTTGGTCCGATTCGAAAATCCAAAATGGCCACCAGGCAGCCATCTTGGATTTCCCCATGAAACCTTGTTATCGCGATTTCTCAGGAACTACGGCTTGGATCTTTCTGCAATTTGGTACACAGGTTCCCCTTGGGTCTAGTTGTGCAAGATACCTTTTCCGGTCCGATTCGAAAATCCAATATGGCCACCAGGCAGCCATCTTGGATTTCCCCGTGAAACTTTGTTATCGCGATTTCTCAGGAACTACAGCATGGATCTTTCTCAAATTTGGTACACAAGTTCCCCTTGGGGTTTAGTTGTGCAAGATACCTTTTCTGGTCCAATTCGAAAATCCAATATGGCCACCAGGCAGCCATCTTGGATTTCCCCATGAAACCGTGTTATCGCGATTTCTCAGGAAGTACTGCATGGATCTTTCTCAAATTTGGCACAAAGGTTCCCCTTGGGGTCTAGTTGTGCAAGATACCTTTCTGGTCCAGTTCGATAACCCAATATGGCCACAAGGCAGCCATCTTGGATTTTCCCATGAAACGTTGTTATCGCGATTTCTCAGGAACTACTCCATGGATCTTTCTGCAATTTGGTACACAGGTTCCCTTGGGGTCTAGTTTTGCAAGATACCTTTTCTGGTCCGATTCGAAAATCCAATATGGCCACCAGGCAGCCATCTTGGAACTCCCCATGAAACTTTGTTATCGAGATTTCTCAGGCACTACAGCATGGATCTTTCTCAAATTTGGTACACAAGTTCCCCTTGGGGTTTAGTTGTGCAAGATACTTTTTCTGGTCCAATTCGAAAATCCAATATGGCCACCAGGCAGCCATCTTGGATTTCCCCATGAAACCGTGTTATCGCGATTTCTCAGGAAGTACCGCATGGATCTTTCTCAAATTTGGTACAAAGGTTCCCCTTGGGGTCTAGTTGTGCAAGATACCTTTCTGGTCCAATTCGAAAACCCAATGTGGCCACAAGGCAGCCATCTTGGATTTTCCCATGAAACGTTGTTATCGCGATTTCTCAGGAACTTCTCCATGGATCTTTCTCAAAGTTGGTACACAGGTTCCCCTTGGGGTCTAGATGTGCAAAATATCTTTTTTGGTCCGATTCGATAATCCAATATGGCCACCAGGCAGCCATCTTGGATTTCGCCATGAAACCTTGTTATCGCCATTTCTCAAGAACTACTGCATGGATCTTTCTCAAATTTGGTACACAGCTTCCCCTTGGCTTCTAGTTGTGCAAGATGCCTTTTTTGGTCCGATTCGAAAATCCAAAATGGCCACCAGGCAGCCATCTTGGATTTCCCCATGAAACCTTGTTATCGCGATTTCTCAGGAACTACGGCTTGGATCTTTCTGCAATTTGGTACACAGGTTCCCCTTGGTGTCTAGTTGTGCAAGATACCTTTTCCGGTCCGATTCGAAAATCCAATATGGCCACCAGGCAGCCATCTTGGATTTCCCCATGAAACTTTGTTATCGCGATTTCTCAGGAACTACAGCATGGATCTTTCTCAAATTTGGTACACAAGTTCCCCTTGGGGTTTAGTTGTGCAAGATACCTTTTTCTGGCCAATTCGAAAATCCAATATGGCCACCAGGCAGCCATCTTGGATTTCCCCATGAAACCGTGTTATCGCGATTTCTCAGGAAGTACTGCATGGATCTTTCTCAAATTTGGTACAAAGGTTCCCCTTGGGGTCTAGTTGTGCAAGATACCTTTCTGGTCCATTCGAAAACCCAATATGGCCACAAGGCAGCCATCTTGGATTTTCCCATGAAACGTTGTTATCGCGATTTCTCAGGAACTACTCCATGGATCTTTCTCAAAGTTGGTACACAGGTTCCCCTTGGGGTCTAGATGTGCAAGATATCTTTTTTGGTCCGATTCGAAAATCCAAATGGCCACCAGGCAGCCATCTTGGATTTCGCCATGAAACCTTGTTATCGCGATTTCTCAAGAACTACTGCATGGATCTTTCTCAAATTTGGTACACAGCTTCCCCTTGGGTCTAGTTGTGCAAGATACCTTTTTTGGTTCCGATTCGAAAATCCAATATGGCCACCAGGCAGCCATCTTGGATTTCCCCATGAAACCTTGTTATCGCGATTTCTCAGGAACTACTTTATGGATGTTTCTCATATTTGGTACACAGGTTCCCCTTGGGGTCTAGTTGTGCAAGATACCTTTTTTGTTCCGATTCGAAAATCCGAAATGGCCACCAGGCAGCCATCTTGGATTTCCCCATGAAACCTTGTTATCGCGATTTCTCAGGAACTACGGCTTGGATCTTTCTCAAATTTGGTACACAGGTTCCCCTTGGGGTCTAGTTGTGCAAGATGCCTTTTTTGGTCCGATTCGAAAATCCAAAATGGCCACCAGGCAGCCATCTTGGATTTCCCCATGAAACCTTGTTATCGCGATTTCTCAAGAACTACTGCATGGATCTTTCTCAAATTTGGTACACAGGTTCCCCTTGGGGTCTAGTTGTGCAAGATACCTTTTTTGGTCCGATTCGAAAATCCAATATGGCCACCAGGCAGCCATCTTGGATTTCCCCATGAAACCTTGTTATCGCGATTTCTCAGGAACTACTGCATGGATCTTTCTCAAATTTGGTACACAGGTTCCCCTTGGGGTCTAGTTGTGCAAGATGCCTTTTCCGGTCCGATTCGAAAATCCAATATGGCCACCAGGCAGCCATCTTGAATTTCCCCATGAAACCTTGTTATCGCGATTTCTCAGGAACTACGGCTGTCTGCAATTTGGTACACAGGTTCCCCTTGGTGTCTAGTTGTGCAAGATACCTTTTCTGGTCCGATTCGAAGATCCAATATGGCCAACAGGCAGCCATCTTGGATTTCCCCATGAAACTTTGTTATCGCGATTTCTCAGGAACTACTGCATGGATCTTTCTCAAATTTGGTACACAGGCTCCCCTTGGAGTTTAGTTGTGCAAGATACCTTTTATGGTCCAATTCGAAAATCTAATATGGCCACCAGGCAGCCATCTTGGATTACCCCATGAAACCTAGTTATCGCGATTTCTGAGGAAGTACTGCATGGATCTTTCTCAAATTTGGTACACAGGTTCCACTTGGGGTCTAGTTGTGCAAGATACCTTTTTTGGTCCAATTCGAAAATCCAAAATGGCCACCAGGCACCCATCTTGGATTTCCCCATGAAACCTTGTTATCGCGATTTCTCAGGAACTACGGCTTGGATCTTTCTGCAATTTGGTACACAGGTTCCCCTTGGTGTCTAGTTGTGCAAGATACCTTTTCCGGTCCGATTCGAAAATCCAATATGGCCACCAGGCAGCCATCTTGGATTTCCCCATGAAACTTTGTTATCGCGATTTCTCAGGAACTACAGCATGGATCTTTCTCAAATTTGGTACACAAGTTCCCCTTGGGGTTTAGTTGTGCAAGATACCTTTTCTGGTCCAATTCGAAAATCCAATATGGCCACCAGGCAGCCATCTTGGATTTCCCCATGAAACCGTGTTATCGCGATTTCTCAGGAAGTACTGCATGGATCTTTCTCAAATTTGGCACAAAGGTTCCCCTTGGGGACTAGTTGTGCAAGATACCTTTCTGGTCCAATTGGAAAACCCAATATGGCCACAAGGCAGCCATCTTGGATTTTCCCATGAAACGTTGTTATCACGATTTCTCAGGAACCACTCTATGGATCTTTCTCAAAGTTGGTACACAGGTTCCCCTTGGGGTCTAGATGTGCAAGATATCTTTTTTGGCCCGATTCGAAAATCCAATATGGCCACCAGGCAGCCATCTTGGATTTCGCCATGAAACCTTGTTATCGCGATTTCTCAAGAACTACTGCATGGATCTTTCTCAAATTTGGTACACAGCTTCCCCTTTTGGTCTAGTTGTGCAAGATACCTTTTTTGATCCGATTCGAAAATCCAATATGGCCACCAGGCAGCCATCTTGGATTTCCCCATGAAACCTTGTTATCGCGATTTCTCAGGAACTACTTTATGGATGTTTCTCATATTTGGTACACAGGTTCCCCTTGGGGTCTAGTTGTCCAAGATGCCTTTTCCGGTCCGATTCGAAAATCCAATATGGCCACCAGGCAGCCATCTTGAATTTCCCCATTAAACCTTGTTATCGCGATTTCTCAGGAACTACGGCTTTCTGCAATTTGGTACACAGGTTCCCCTTGGGGTCTAGTTGTGCAAGATGCCTTTTTTGGTCCGATTCGAAAATCCAAAATGGCCACCAGGCAGCCATCTTGGATTTCCCCATGAAACCTTGTTATCGCGATTTCTCAAGAACTACTGCATGGATCTTTCTCAAATTTGGTACACAGGTTCCCCTTGGGGTCTAGTTGTGCAAGATACCTTTTTTGTTCCGATTCGAAAATCCGAAATGGCCACCAGGCAGCCATCTTGGATTTCCCCATGAAACCTTGTTATCGCGATTTCTCAGGAACTACGGCTTGGATCTTTCGGCAATTTGGTACACAGGTTCCCTAGGTGTCTAGTTGTGCAAGATATCTTTTCTGGTCCGATTCGAAAATCCAATATGGCCACCAGGCAGCCATCTTGGATCTCCCCATGAAACTTTGTTATCGCGATTTCTCAGGAACTACAGCATGGATCTTTCTCAAATTTGGTACACAAGTTCCCCTTGGGGTTTAGTTGTGCAAGATACTTTTTCTGGTCGAATTCGAAAATCCAATATGGCCACCAGGCAGCCATCTTGGATCTCCCCATGAAACCGTGTTATCGCGATTTCTCAGGAAGTACTGCATGGATCTTTCTCAAATTTGGTACAAAGGTTCCCCTTGGGGTCTAGTTGTGCAAGATACCTTTCTGGTCCAATTCGAAAACCCAATATGGCCACAAGGCAGCCATCTTGGATTTTCCCATGAAACGTTGTTATCGCGATTTCTCAGGAACTTCTCCATGGATCTTTCTCAAAGTTGGTACACAGGTTCCCCTTGGGGTCTAGATGTGCAAAATATCTTTTTTGGGCCGATTCGATAATCCAATATGGCCACCAGGCAGCCATCTTGGATTTCGCCATGAAACCTTGTTATCGCGATTTCTCAAGAACTACTGCATGGATCTTTCTCAAATTTGGTACACAGCTTCCCCTTGGGTTCTAGTTGTGCAAGATGCCTTTTTGGTCCGATTCGAAAATCCAATATGGCCACCAGGCAGCCATCTTGGATTTCCCCATGAAACCTTGTTATCGCGATTTCTCAGGAACTACGGCTTGGATCTTTCTCAAATTTGGTACACAGGTTCCCCTTGGGGTCTAGTTGTGCAAGATGCCTTTTTTGGTCCGATTCGAAAATCCAAAATGGCCACCAGGCAGCCATCTTGGATTTCCCCATGAAACCTTGTTATCGCGATTTCTCAAGAACTACTGCATGGATCTTTCTGCAATTTGGTACACAGGTTCCCTTGGTGTCTAGTTGTGCAAGATACCTTTTCTGGTCCGATTCGAAAATCCAATATGGCCACCAGGCAGCCATCTTGGAACTCCCCATGAAACTTTGTTATCGAGATTTCTCAGGCGCTACAGCATGGATCTTTCTCAAATTTGGTACACAAGTTCCCCTTGGGGTTTAGTTGTGCAAGATACTTTTTCTGGTCCAATTCGAAAATCCAATATGGCCACCAGGCAGCCATCTTGGATTTCCCCATGAAACCGTGTTATCGCGATTTCTCAGGAAGTACCGCATGGATCTTTCTCAAAGTTGGTACAAAGGTTCCCCTTGGGGTGTAGTTGTGCAAGATACCTTTCTGGCCCAATTCGAAAACCCAATGTGGCCACAAGGCAGCCATCTTGGATTTTCCCATGAAACGTTGTTATCGCGATTTCTCAGGAACTTCTCCATGGATCTTTCTCAAAGTTGGTACACAGGTTCCCCTTGGGGTCTAGATGTGCAAAATATCTTTTTTGGTCCGATTCGATAATCCAATATGGCCACCAGGCAGCCATCTTGGATTTCGCCATGAAAACTTGTTATCGCCATTTCTCAAGAACTACTGCATGGATCTTTCTCAAATTTGGTACACAGCTTCCCCTTGGCTTCTAGTTGTGCAAGATGCCTTTTTTGGTCCGATTCGAAAATCCAAAATGGCCACCAGGCAGCCATCTTGGATTTACCCATGAAACCTTGTTATCGCGATTTCTCAGGAACTACGGCTTGGATCTTTCTGCATTTTGGTACACAGGTTCCCCTTGGTGTCTAGTTGTGCAAGATACCTTTTCCGGTCCGATTCGAAAATCCAATATGGCCACCAGGCAGCCATCTTGGATTTCCCCGTGAAACTTTGTTATCGCGATTTCTCAGGAACTACAGCATGGATCTTTCTCAAATTTGGTACACAAGTTCCCCTTGGGGTTTAGTTGTGCAAGATACCTTTTCTGGTCCAATTCGAAAATCCAATATGGCCACCAGGCAGCCATCTTGGATTTCCCCATGAAACCGTGTTATCGCGATTTCTCAGGAAGTACTCCATGGATCTTTCTCAAATTTGGCACAAAGGTTCCCCTTGGGGTCTAGTTGTGCTAGATACCTTTCTGGTCCAGTTCGATAACCCAATATGGCCACAAGGCAGCCATCTTCGATTTTCCCATGAAACGTTGTTATCGCGATTTCTCAGGAACTACTCCATGGATCTTTCTCAAAGTTGGTACACAGGTTCCCCTTGGGGTCTAGATGTGCAAGATATCTTTGTTGGCCCGATTCGAAAATCCAAAATGGCCACCAGGCAGCCATCTTGGATTTCGCCATGAAACCTTGTTATCGCGATTTCTCAAGAACTACTGCATGGATCTTTCTCAAATTTGGTACACAGCTTCCCCTTTTGGTCTAGTTGTCCAAGATACCTTTTTGGTCCGATTCGAAAATCCAATATGGCCACCAGGCAGCCATCTTGGATTTCCCCATGAAACCTTGTTATCGCGATTTCTCAGGAACTACTTTATGGATGTTTCTCATATTTGGTACACAGGTTCCCCTTGGGGTCTAGTTGTGCAAGATACCTTTTTTGTTCCGATTCGAAAATCCGAAATGGCCACCAGGCAGCCATCTTGGATTTCCCCATGAAACCTTGTTATCGCGATTTCTCAGGAACTACGGCTTGGATCTTTCTCAAATTTGGTACACAGGTTCCCTTGGGGTCTAGTTGTGCAAGATGCCTTTTTTGGTCCGATTCGAAAATCCAAAATGGCCACCAGGCAGCCATCTTGGATTTCCCCATGAAACCTTGTTATCGCGATTTCTCAAGAACTACTGCGTGGATCTTTCTCAAATTTGGTACACAGGCTCCCCTTGGAGTTTAGTTGTGCAAGATACCTTTTATGGTCCAATTCGAAAACCTAATATGGCCACCAGGCAGCCATCTTGGATTACCCCATGAAACCTAGTTATCGCGATTTCTGAGGAAGTACTGCATGGATCTTTCTCAAATTTGGTACACAGGTTCCCCTTGGGGTCTAGTTGTGCAAGATACCTTTTTTGGTCCAATTCGAAAATCCAAAATGGCCATCAGGCAGCCATCTTGGATTTCCCCATGAAACCTTGTTATCGCGATTTATCAGGAACTACGGCTTGGATCTTTCTGCAATTTGGTACACAGGTTCCCCTTGGTGTCTAGTTGTGCAAGATACCTTTTCCGGTCCGATTCGAAAATCCAATATGGCCACCAGGCAGCCATCTTGGATTTCCCCGTGAAACTTTGTTATCGCGATTTCTCAGGAACTACAGCATGGATCTTTCTCAAATTTGGTACACAAGTTCCCCTTGGGGTTTAGTTGTGCAAGATACCTTTTCTGGTCCAATTCGAAAATCCAATATGGCCACCAGGCAGCCATCTTGGATTTCCCCATGAAACCGTGTTATCGCGATTTCTCAGGAAGTACTGCATGGATCTTTCTCAAATTTGGCACAAAGGTTCCCCTTGGGGACTAGTTGTGCAAGATACCTTTCTGGTCCAATTCGAAAACCCAATATGGCCACAAGGCAGCCATCTTGGATTTTCCCATGAAACGTTGTTATCGCGATTTCTCAGGAACCACTCCATGGATCTTTCTCAAAGTTGGTACACAGGTTCCCCTTGGGGTCTAGATGTGCAAGATATCTTTTTTGGCCCGATTCGAAAATCCAATATGGCCACCAGGCAGCCATCTTGGATTTCGCCATGAAACCTTGTTATCGCGATTTCTCAAGAACTACTGCATGGATCTTTCTCAAATTTGGTACACAGCTTCCCCTTTTGGTCTAGTTGTGCAAGATACCTTTTTTTTGATTGAAAATCCAATATGGCCACCAGGCAGCCATCTTGGATTTCCCCATGAACCTTGTTATCGCGATTTCTCAGGAACCAATATGGCCACCAGGCAGCCATCTTGGATTTCCCCATGAAACCTTGTTATCGCGATTTCTCAGGAACTACTTTATGGATGTTTCTCATATTTGGTACACAGGTTCCCCTTGGGGTCTAGTTGTCCAAGATGCCTTTTCCGGTCCGATTCGAAAATCCAATATGGCCACCAGGCAGCCATCTTGAATTTCCCCATTAAACCTTGTTATCGCGATTTCTCAGGAACTACGGCTTTCTGCAATTTGGTACACAGGTTCCCCTTGGGGTCTAGTTGTGCAAGATGCCTTTTTTGGTCCGATTCGAAAATCCAAAATGGCCACCAGGCAGCCATCTTGGATTTCCCCATGAAACCTTGTTATCGCGATTTCTCAAGAACTACTGCATGGATCTTTCTCAAATTTGGTACACAGGTTCCCCTTGGGGTCTAGTTGTGCAAGATACCTTTTTTGGTCCAATTCGAAAATCCAAAATGGCCACCAGGCAGCCATCTTGGATTTCCCCATGAAACCTTGTTATCGCGATTTCTCAGGAACTACGGCTTGGATCTTTCTGCAATTTGGTACACAGGTTCCCTTGGTGTCTAGTTGTGCAAGATACCTTTTCGGTCCGATTCGAAAATCCAATATGGCCACCAGGCAGCCATCTTGGATCTCCCCATGAAACTTTGTTATCGCGATTTCTCAGGAACTACAGCATGGATCTTTCTCACAATTTTGGTACACAAGTTCCCCTATGTTGGGATTTCTAGTTGTGCAAGATACCCTTTTCCGGTCCGATTCGAAAATCCAATATGGCCACCAGGCAGCCATCTTGGATTTCCCCATGAAACCTTGTTATCGCGATTTCTCAGGAACTACGGCTTTCTGCAATTTGGTACACAGGTTCCCCTTGGGGTCTAGTTGTGCAAGATGCCTTTTTTGGTCCGATTCGAAAATCCAAAATGGCCACCAGGCAGCCATCTTGGATTTCCCCATGAAACCTTGTTATCGCGATTTCTCAAGAACTACTGCATGGATCTTTCTCAAATTTGGTACACAGGTTCCCCTTGGGGTCTAGTTGTGCAAGATACCTTTTTTGTTCCGATTCGAAAATCCGAAATGGCCACCAGGCAGCCATCTTGGATTTCCCCATGAAACCTTGTTATCGCGATTTCTCAGGAACTACGGCTTGGATCTTTCTGCAATTTGGTACACAGGTTCCCTTGGTGTCTAGTTGTGCAAGATATCTTTTCTGGTCCGATTCGAAAATCCAATATGGCCACCAAGCAGCCATCTTGGATCTCCCCATGAAACTTTGTTATCTCGATTTCTCAGGAACTACAGCAAGGATCTTTCTCAAATTTGGTACACAAGTTCCCCTTGGGGTTTAGTTGTGCAAGATACTTTTTCTGGTCGAATTCGAAAATCCAATATGGCCACCAGGCAGCCATCTTGGATCTCCCCATGAAACCGTGTTATCGCGATTTCTCAGGAAGTACTGCATGGATCTTTCTCAGATTTGGTACAAAGGTTCCCCTTGGGGTCTAGTTGTGCAAGATACCTTTCTGGTCCAATTCGAAAACCCAATATGGCCACAAGGCAGCCATCTTGGATTTTCCCATGAAACGTTGTTATCGCGATTTCTCAGGAACTTCTCCATGGATCTTTCTCAAAGTTGGTACACAGGTTCCCCTTGGGGTCTAGATGTGCAAAATATCTTTTTTGGTCCGATTCGATAATCCAATATGGCCACCAGGCAGCCATCTTGGATTTCGCCATGAAACCTTGTTATCGCGATTTCTCAAGAACTACTGCATGGATCTTTCTCAAATTTGGTACACAGGTTCCCCTTGAGGTCTAGTTGTGCAAGATACCTTTTTTGGTCCGATTCGAAAATCCAATATGGCCACCAGGCAGCCATCTTGGATTTCCCCATGAAACCTTGTTATCGCGATTTCTCAGGAACTACTGCATGGATCTTTCTCAAATTTGGTACACAGGTTCCCCTTGGGGTCTAGTTGTGCAAGGTGCCTTTTCCGGTCCGATTCGAAAATCCAATATGGCCACCAGGCAGCCATCTTGAATTTCCCCATGAAACCTTGTTATCGCGATTTCTCAGGAACTACGGCTGTCTGCAATTTGGTACAAAGGTTCCCCTTGGTGTCTAGTTGTGCAAGATACCTTTTCTGGTCCGATTCGAAGATCCAATATGGCCAACAGGCAGCCATCTTGGATTTCCCCATGAAACTTTGTTATCGCGATTTCTCAGGAAGTACTGCATGGATCTGTCTCAAATTTGGTACACAGGCTCCCCTTGGAGTTTAGTTGTGCAAGATACCTTTTATGGTCCAATTCGAAAACCTAATATGGCCACCAGGCAGCCATCTTGGATTACCCCATGAAACCTAGTTATCGCGATTTCTGAGGAAGTACTGCATGGATCTTTCTCAAATTTGGTACACAGGTTCCCCTTGGGGACTAGTTGTGCAAGATACCTTTTTTGGTCCAATTCGAAAATCCAAAATGGCCACCAGGCAGCCATCTTGGATTTCCCCATGAAACCTTGTTATCGCGATTTCTCAGGAACTACGGCTTGGATCTTTCTGCAATTTGGTACACAGGTTCCCCTTGGTGTCTAGTTGTGCAAGATACCTTTTCTGGTCCGATTCGAAAATCCAATATGGCCACCAGGCAGCCATCTTGGATTTCCCCATGAAACTTTGTTATCGCGATTTCTCAGGAACTACAGCATGGATCTTTCTCAAATTTGGTACACAAGTTCCCCTTGGGGTTTAGTTGTGCAAGATACCTTTTCTGGTCCAATTCGAAAATCCAATATGGCCACCAGGCAGCCATCTTGGATTTCCCCATGAAACCGTGTTATCGCGATTTCTCAGGAAGTACTGCATGGATCTTTCTCAAATTTGGCACAAAGGTTCCCCTTGGGGACTAGTTGTGCAAGATACCTTTCTGGTCCAATTCGAAAACCCAATATGGCCACAAGGCAGCCATCTTGGATTTTCCCATGAAACGTTGTTATCGCGATTTCTCAGGAAACACTCCATGGATCTTTCTCAAATTTGGTACACAGGTTCCCCTTGGGGTCTAGATGTGCAAGATATCTTTTTTGGCCCGATTCGAAAATCCAATATGGCCACCAGGCAGCCATCTTGGATTTCGCCATGAAACCTTGTTATCGCGATTTCTCAAGAACTACTGCATGGATCTTTCTCAAATTTGGTACACAGCTTCCCCTTTTGGTCTAGTTGTGCAAGATACCTTTTTTGATCCGATTCGAAAATCCAATATGGCCACCAGGCAGCCATCTTGGATTTCCCCATGAAACCTTGTTATCGCGATTTCTCAGGAACTACTTTATGGATGTTTCTCATATTTGGTACACAGGTTCCCCTTGGGGTCTAGTTGTCCAAGATGCCTTTTCCGGTCCGATTCGAAAATCCAATATGGCCACCAGGCAGCCATCTTGAATTTCCCCATTAAACCTTGTTATCGCGATTTCTCAGGAACTACGGCTTTCTGCAATTTGGTACACAGGTTCCCCTTGGGGTCTAGTTGTGCAAGATGCCTTTTTTGGTCCGATTCGAAAATCCAAAATGGCCACCAGGCAGCCATCTTGGATTTCCCCATGAAACCTTGTTATCCTGATTTCTCAAGAACTACTGCATGGATCTTTCTCAAATTTGGTACACAGGTTCCCCTTGGGGTCTAGTTGTGCAAGATACCTTTTTTGTTCCGATTCGAAAATCCGAAATGGCCACCAGGCAGCCATCTTGGATTTCCCCATGAAACCTTGTTATCGCGATTTCTCAGGAACTACGGCTTGGATCTTTCTGCAATTTGGTACACAGGTTCCCTTGGTGTCTAGTTGTGCAAGATATCTTTTTTGGTCCGATTCGAAAATCCAATATGGCCACCAGGCAGCCATCTTGGATCTCCCCATGAAACTTTGTTATCTCGATTTCTCAGGAACTACAGCAAGGATCTTTCTCAAATTTGGTACACAAGTTCCCCTTGGGGTTTAGTTGTGCAAGATACTTTTTCTGGTCGAATTCGAAAATCCAATATGGCCACCAGGCAGCCATCTTGGATCTCCCCATGAAACCGTGTTATCGCGATTTCTCAGGAAGTACTGCATGGATCTTTCTCAAATTTGGTACAAAGGTTCCCCTTGGGGTCTAGTTGTGCAAGATACCTTTCTGGTCCAATTCGAAAACCCAATATGGCCACAAGGCAGCCATCTTGGATTTTCCCATGAAACGTTGTTATCGCGATTTCTCAGGAACTTCTCCATGGATCTTTCTCAAAGTTGGTACACAGGTTCCCCTTGGGGTCTAGATGTGCAAAATATCTTTTTTGGTCCGATTCGATAATCCAATATGGCCACCAGGCAGCCATCTTGGATTTCGCCATGAAACCTTGTTATCGCGATTTCTCAAGAACTACTGCATGGATCTTTCTCAAATTTGGTACACAGCTTCCCCTTGGGTTCTAGTTGTGCAAGATGCCTTTTTTGGTCCGATTCGAAAATCCAATATGGCCACCAGGCAGCCATCTTGGATTTCCCCATGAAACCTTGTTATCGCGATTTCTCAGGAACTACTTTATGGATGTTTCTCATATTTGGTACACAGGTTCCCCTTGGGGTCTAGTTGTGCAAGATACCTTTTTTGTTCCGATTCGAAAATCCGAAATGGCCACCAGGCAGCCATCTTGGATTTCCCCATGAAACCTTGTTATCGCGATTTCTCAGGAACTACGGCTTGGATCTTTCTCAAATTTGGTACACAGGTTCCCCTTGGGGTCTAGTTGTGCAAGATGCCTTTTTTGGTCCGATTCGAAAATCCAAAATGGCCACCAGGCAGCCATCTATGGATTTCTTCCCCAAATGGTAAACCTTGGGTTTAGTTGTGCAAGATACCTTTTCTGTTCCAATTCGAAAATCCAATATGGCCACCAGGCAGCCATCTTGGATTTCCCCATGAAACCGTGTTATCGCGATTTCTCAGGAAGTACTGCATGGATCTTTCTCAAATTTGGTACACAGGTTCCCCTTGGGGTCTAGTTGTGCAAGATACCTTTTTTGGTCCAATTCGAAAATCCAAAATGGCCACCAGGCAGCCATCTTGGATTTCCCCATGAAACCGTGTTATCGCGATTTCTCAGGAACTACGGCTTGGATCTTTCTGCAATTTGGTACACAGGTTCCCCTTGGTGTCTAGTTGTGCAAGATACCTTTTCTGGTCCGATTCGAAAATCCAATATGGCCACCAGGCAGCCATCTTGGATTTCGCCATGAAACTTGTTATCGCCATTTCTCAGAACTACTGCATGGATCTTTCTCAAATTTGGTTACACAGCTTCCCCTTGGGTTCTAGTTGTGCAAGATGCCTTTTTTGGTCCGATTCGAAAATCTAAAATGGCCACCAGGCAGCCATCTTGGATTTCCCCATGAAACCTTGTTATCGCGATTTCTCAGGAACTACGGCTTGGATCTTTCTCAAATTTGGTACACAGGTTCCCCTTGGGGTCTAGTTGTGCAAGATACCTTTTCCGGTCCGATTCGAAAATCCAATATGGCCACCAGGCAGCCATCTTGGATTTCCCCATGAAACTTTGTTATCGCGATTTCTCAGGAACTACAGCATGGATCTTTCTCAAATTTGGTACACAAGTTCCCCTTGGGGTTTAGTTGTGCAAGATACCTTTTCTGGTCCAATTCGAAAATCCAATATGGCCACCAGGCAGCCATCTTGGATTTCCCCATGAAACCGTGTTATCGCGATTTCTCAGGAAGTACTGCATGGATCTTTCTCAAATTTGGCACAAAGGTTCCCCTTGGGGTCTAGTTGTGCCAGATACCTTTCTGGTCCAGTTCGATAACCCAATATGGCCACAAGGCAGCCATCTTGGATTTTCCCATGAAACGTTGTTATCGCGATTTCTCAGGAACTACTCCATGGATCTTTCTCAAAGTTGGTACACAGGTTCCCCTTGGGGTCTAGATGTGCAAGATATCTTTGTTGGCCCGATTCGAAAATCCAAAATGGCCACCAGGCAGCCATCTTGGATTTCGCCATGAAACCTTGTTATCGCGATTTCTCAAGAACTACTGCATGGATCTTTCTCAAATTTGGTACACAGCTTCCCCTTTTGGTCTAGTTGTGCAAGATACCTTTTTTGATCCGATTCGAAAATCCAATATGGCCACCAGGCAGCCATCTTGGATTTCCCCATGAAACCTTGTTATCGCGATTTCTCAGGAACTACTTTATGGATGTTTCTCATATTTGGTACACAGGTTCCCATTGGGGTCTAGTTGTGCAAGATACCTTTTTTGTTCCGATTCGAAAATAAGAAATGGCCACCAGGCAGCCATCTTGGATTTCCCCATGAAACCTTGTTATCGCGATTTCTCAGGAACTACGGCTTGGATCTTTCTGCAATTTGGTACACAGGTTCCCCCTTGGGGTCTAGTTGTGCAAGATACCTTTTGTGGTCCGGTTCCAAAATCCAATATGGCCACCAGGCAGCCATCTTGGATTTCCCCATGAAACTTTGTTTTCGCGATTTCTCAGGAACTACTGCATGGATCTTTCTCAAATTTGGTACACAAGTTCCCCTTGGGGTTTAGTTGTGCAAGATACCTTTTCTGGTCCAATTCGAAAATCCAATATGGCCACCAGGCAGCCATCTTGGATTTCCCCATGAAACCTTGTTATCGCGATTTCTCAGGAACTACTGCATGGATCTTTCTCAAATTTGGTACACAGGTTCCCCTTGGGGTCTAGTTGTGCAAGATGCCTTTTCCGGTCCGATTCGAAAATCCAATATGCCCACCAGGCAGCCATCTTGAATTTCCCCATGAAACCATGTTATCGCGATTTCACAGGAACTACGGCTTTCTGCAATTTGGTACACAGGTTCCCCTTGGTGTCTAGTTGTGCAAGATACCTTTTCTGGTCCGATTCGAAGATCCAATATGGCCAACAGGCAGCCATCTTGGATTTCCCCATGAAACTTTGTTATCGCGATTTCTCAGGAACTACTGCATGGATCTTTCTCAAATTTGGTACACAGGCTCCCCTTGGCGTTTAGTTGTGCAAGATACCTTTTCTGGTCCAATTCGAAAATCTAATATGGCCACCAGGCAGCCATCTTGGATTTCCCCATGAAACCTTGTTATCGCGATTTCTCAGGAACTACGGCTTGGATCTTTCTGCAATTTGGTACACAGGTTCCCCTTGGTGTCTAGTTGTGCAAGATACCTTTTCCGGTCCGATTCGAAAATCCAATATGGCCACCAGGCAGCCATCTTGGATTTCCCCGTGAAACTTTGTTATCGCGATTTCTCAGGAACTACAGCATGGATCTTTCTCAAATTTGGTACACAAGTTCCCCTTGGGGTTTAGTTGTGCAAGATACCTTTTCTGGTCCAATTCGAAAATCCAATATGGCCACCAGGCAGCCATCTTGGATTTCCCCATGAAACCGTGTTATCGCGATTTCTCAGAAAGTACTGCATGGATCTTTCTCAAATTTGGCACAAAGGTTCCCCTTGGGGACTAGTTGTGCAAGATACCTTTCTGGTCCAATTCGAAAACCCAATATGGCCACAAGGCAGCCATCTTGGATTTTCCCATGAAACGTTGTTATCGCGATTTCTCAGGAACTACACCATGGATCTTTCTCAAAGTTGGTACACAGGTTCCCCTTGGGGTCTAGATGTGCAAGATATCTTTTTTGGCCCGATTCGAAAATCCAATATGGCCACCAGGCAGCCATCTTGGATTTCGCCATGAAACCTTGTTATCGCGATTTCTCAAGAACTACTGCATGGATCTTTCTCAAATTTGGTACACAGCTGCCCCTTTTGGTCTAGTTGTGCAAGATACCTTTTTTGATCCGATTTGAAAATCCGATATGGCCACCAGGCAGCCATCTTGGATTTCCCCATGAAACCTTGTTATCGCGATTTCTCAGGAACTACTTTATGGATGTTTCTCATATTTGGTACACAGGTTCCCCTTGGGGTCTAGTTGTGCAAGATACCTTTATAGTTCCGATTCGAAAATCCGAAATGGCCACCAGGCAGCCATCTTGGATTTCCCCATGAAACCTTGTTATCCCGATTTCTCAGGAACTACGGCTTGGATCTTTCTCAAATTTGGTACACAGGTTCCCCTTGGGGTCTAGTTGTGCAAGATGCCTTTTTTGGTCCGATTCGAAAATCCAAAATGGCCACCAGCCAGCCATCTTGGATTTCCCCATGAAACCTTGTTATCACGATTTCTCATGAACTACTACATGGATCTTTCTCAAATTTGGTACACAGGTTCCCCTTGGGGTCTAGTTGTCCAAGATGCCTTTTCCGGTCCGATTCGAAAATCCAATATGGCCACCAGGCAGCCATCTTGAATTTCCCCATGAAACCTTGTTATCGCGATTTCTCAGGAACTACGGCTTTCTGCAATTTGGTACACAGGTTCCCCTTGGTGTCTAGTTGTGCAAGATACCTTTTCTGGTCCGATTCGAAGATCCAATATGGCCAACAGGCAGCCATCTTGGATTTCCCCATGAAACTTTGTTATCGCGATTTCTCAGGAACTACTGCATGGATCTTTCTCAAATTTGGTACACAGGTTCCCCTTGGAGTTTAGTTGTGCAAGATACCTTTTCTGGTCCAATTCGAAAATCTAATATGGCCACCAGGCAGCCATCTTGGATTACCCCATGAAACCTAGTTATCGCGATTTCTGAGGAAGTACTGCATGGATCTTTCTCAAATTTGGTACACAGGTTCCCCTCGGGGTCTAGTTGTGCAAGATACCTTTTTTGGTCCAATTCGAAAATCCAAAATGGCCACCAGACAGCCATCTTGGATTTCCCCATGAAACCTTGTTATCGCGATTTCTCAGGAACTACGGCTTGGATCTTTGCCAAATTTGGTACACAGGTTCCCCTTGGGGTCTAGTTGTGCAAGATACCTTTTTTGGTCCAATTCGAAAATCCAAAATGGCCACCAGCCAGCCATCTTGGATTTCCCCATGAAACCTTGTTATCGCGATTTCTCAGGAACTACTTCATGGATCTTTCTCAAATTTGGTACACAGGTTCCCCTTGGTGTCTAGTTGTGCAAGATACCTTTTCTGGTCCGATTCGAAAATCCAATATGGCCACCAGGCAGCCATCTTGGATTTCCCCATGAAACTTTGTTATCGCGATTTCTCAGGAACTACAGCATGGATCTTTGTCAAATTTGGTACACAAGTTCCCCTTGGGGTTTAGTTGTGCAAGATACCTTTTCTGGTCCGATTCGAAGATCTAATATGGCCAACAGGCAGCCATCTTGGATTTCCCCATGAAACTTTGTTATCGCGATTTCTCAGGAACTGCTGCATGGATCTTTCTCAAATTTGGTACACAGGTTCCCCTTGGAGTTTAGTTGTGCAAGATACCTTTTCTGGTCCAATTCGAAAATCTAATATGGCCACCAGGCAGCCATCTTGGATTTCCCCATGAAACCTTGTTATCGCGATTTCTCAGGAACTACTTTATGGATGTTTCTCATATTTGGTACACAGGTTCCCCTTGGGGTCTAGTTGTGCAAGATACCTTTATAGTTCCGATTCGAAAATCCGAAATGGCCACCAGGCAGCCATCTTGGATTTCCCCATGAAACCTTGTTATCGCGATTTCTCAGGAACTACGGCTTGGATCTTTCTCAAATTTGGTACACAGGTTCCCCTTGGGATCTAGTTGTGCAAGATTCCTTTTTTGGTCCGATTCGAAAATCCAAAATGGCCACCAGGCAGCCGTCTTGGATTTCCCCATGAAACCTTGTTATCGCGATTTCTCAAGAACTACTGCATGGATCTTTCTCAAATTTGGTACACAGGTTCCCCTTGGGGTCTAGTTGTGCAAGATACCTTTTTTGTTCCGATTCGAAAATCCGAAATGGCCACCAGGCAGCCATCTTGGATTTCCCCATGAAACCTTGTTATCGCGATTTATCAGGAACTACGGCTTGGATCTTTCTGCAATTTGGTACACAGGTTGCCCTTGGTGTCTAGTTGTGCAAGATACCTTTTCTGGTCCGATTCGAAAATCCAATATGGCCACCAGGCAGCCATCTTAGATTTCCCCATGAAACCGTGTTATCGCGATTTCTCAGGAAGTACTGCATGGATCTTTCTCAAATTTGGTACAAAGGTTCCCCTTGGGGTCTAGTTGTGCAAGATACCTTTCTGGTCCAATTCGAAAACCCAGTATGGCCACAAGGCAGCCATCTTGGATTTTCCCATGAAACGTTGTTATCGCGATTTCTCAGGAACTACTCCATGGATCTTTCTCAAAGTTGGTACACAGGTTCCCCTTGGGGTCTCGATGTGCAAAATATATGTTTTGGTCCGATTCGAAAATCCAATATGGCCACCAGGCAGCCATCTTGGATTTCGCCATGAAACCTTGTTATCGCGATTTCTCAAGAACTGCTACATGGATCTTTCTCAAGTTTGGTACACAGCTTCCCCTTGGGTTCTAGTTGTGCAAGATACCTTTTTTGTTCCGATTCGAAAACCAATATGGCCACCAGGCAGCCATCTTGGATTTCCCCATGAAACCTTGTTATCGCGATTTCTCAGGAACTACTTTATGGATGTTTCTCATATTTGGTACACAGGTTCCCCTTGGGGTCTAGTTGTGCAAGATACCTTTTTTGTTCCGATTCGAAAATCCGAAATGGCCACCAGGCAGCCATCTTGGATTTCCCCATGAAACCTTGTTATCGCGATTTCTCAGGAACTACGGCTTGGGTCTTTCTCAAATTTGGTACACAGGTTCCCCTTGGGGTCTAGTTGTGCAAGATGCCTTTTTCGGTCCGATTCGAAAATCCAAAATGGCCACCAGGCAGCCGTCTTGGATTTCCCCATGAAACCTTGTTATCGCGATTTCTCAAGAACTACTGCAAGGATCTTTCTCAAATTTGGTACACAGGTTCCCCTTGGGATCTAGTTGTGCAAGATACATTTTTTGTTCCGATTCGAAAATCCGAAATGGCCACCAGGCAGCCATCTTGGATTTCCCCATGAAACCTTGTTATCGCGATTTCTCAGGAACTACGGCTTGGATCTTTCTGCAATTTGGTACACAGGTTCCCCTTGGTGTCTAGTTGTGCAAGATATCTTTTCTGGTCCGATTCGAAAATCCAATATGGCCACCAGGCAGCCATCTTAGATTTCCCCATGAAACCGTGTTATCGCGATTTCTCAGGAAGTACTGCATGGATCTTTCTCAAATTTGGTACAAAGGTTCCCCTTGGGGTCTAGTTGTGCAAGATACCTTTCTGGTCCAATTCGAAAACCTAATATGGCCACAAGGCAGCCATCTTGGATTTTCCCATGAAACGTTATCGCGATTTCTCAGGAACTACTCCATGGATCTTTCTCAAAGTTGGCACACAGGTTCCCCTTGGAGTCTAGATGTGCAAAATATCTTTTTTGGTCCGATTCGAAAATCCAATATGGCCACCAGGCAGCCATCTTGGATTTCGCCATGAAACCTTGTTATCGCGATTTCTCAAGAACTGCTGTATGGATCTTTCTCAAGTTTGGTACACAGCTTCCCCTTGGGTTCTAGTTGTGCAAGATGCCTTTGCCGGTCCGATTCGGAAATCCAAAATGGCCACCAGGCAGCCATCTTGGATTTCCCCATGAAACCTTGTTATCGCGATTTCTCAGGAACTACGGCTTGGATCTTTCTGCAATTTGGTACACAGGTTCCGCTTGGTGTCTAGTTGTGCAAGATACCTTTTCCGGTCTGATTCGAAAATCCAATATGGCCACCAGGCAGCCATCTTGGATTTCCCCATGAAACCTTGTTATCGCGATTTCTCAGGAACTACGGCTTTCTGCAATTTTGTACACAGGTTCCCCTTGGTGTCTAGTTGTGCAAGATACCTTTTCTGGTCCGATTCGAAGATCCAATATGGCCAACAGGCAGCCATCTTGGATTTCCCCATGAAACTTTGTTATCGCGATTTCTCAGGAACTACTGCATGGATCTTTCTCAAATTTGGTACACAGGTTCCCCTTGGAGTTTAGTTGTGCAAGATATCTTTTCTGGTCCAATTCGAAAATCTAATATGGCCACCAGGCAGCCATCTTGGATTACCCCATGAAACCTAGTTATCGCGATTTCTGAGGAAGTACTGCATGGATCTTTCTCAAATTTGGTACACAGGTTCCCCTTGGGGTCTAGTTGTGCAAGATACCTTTTTTGGTCCAATTCGAAAATCCAAAATGGCCACCAGACAGCCATCTTGGATTTCCCCATGAAACCTTGTTATCGCGATTTCTCAGGAACTACGGCTTGGATCTTTGCCAAATTTGGTACACAGGTTCCCCTTGGTGTCTAGTTGTGCAAGATACCTTTTCTGGTCCGATTCGAAAATCCAATATGGCCACCAGGCAGCCATCTTGGATTTCCCCATGAAACTTTGTTATCGCGATTTCTCAGGAACTACAGCATGGATCTTTGTCAAATTTGGTACACAAGTTCCCCTTGGGGATTAGTTGTGCAAGATACCTTTTCTGGTCCAATTCGAAAATCCAATATGGCCACCAGGCAGCCATCTTGGATTTCCCCATGAAACCGTGTTATCGCGATTTCTCAGGAAGTACTGCATGGATCTTTCTCAAATTTGGTACAAAGGTTCCCCTTGGGATCTAGTTGTGCAAGATACCTTTCTGGTCCAATTCGAAAACCCAATATGGCCACAAGGCAGCCATCTTGCATTTTCCCATGAAACGTTGTTATCGCGATTTCTCAGGAACTACTCCATGGATCTTTCTCAAATTTGGTACACAGCTTCCCCTTGGGGTCTAGTTGTGCAAGATACCCTTTTTGTTCCGATTCGAAAACCAATATGGCCACCAGGCAGCCATCTTGGATTTCCCCATGAAACCTTGTTATCGCGATTTCTCAGGAACTACTTTATGGATGTTTCTCACATTTGGTACACAGGTTCCCCTTGGGGTCTAGTTGTGCAAGATACCTTTTTTGTTCCGATTCGAAAATCCGAAATGGCCACCAGGCAGCCATCTTGGATTTCCCCATGAAACCTTGTTATCGCGATTTCTCAGGAACTACGGCTTGTGTCTTTCTCAAATTTGGTACACAGGTTCCCCTTGGGATCTAGTTGTGCAAGATGCCTTTTTTGGTCCGATTCGAAAATCCAAAATGGCCACCAGGCAGCCGTCTTGGATTTCCCCATGAAACCTTGTTATCGCGATTTCTCAAGAACTACTGCATGGATCTTTCTCAAATTTGGTACACAGGTTCCCATTGGGGTCTAGTTGTGCAAGATACCTTTTTTGTTCCGATTCGAAAATCCGAAATGGCCACCAGGCAGCCATCTTGGATTTCCCCATGAAACCTTGTTATCGCGATTTCTCAGGAACTACGGCTTGGATCTTTCTGCAATTTGGTACACAGGTTCCCCTTGGTGTCTAGTTGTGCAAGATACCTTTTCTGGTCCGATTCGAAAATCCAATATGGCCACCAGGCAGCCATCTTAGATTTCCCCATGAAACCGTGTTATCGCGATTTCTCAGGAAGTACTGCATGGATCTATCTCAAATTTGGTACAAAGGTTCCCCTTGGGGTCTAGTTGTGCAAGATACCTTTCTGGTCCAATTCGAAAACCCAATATGGCCACAAGGCAGCCATCTTGGATTTTCCCATGAAACGTTGTTATCGCGATTTCTCAGGAACTACTCCATGGATCTTTCTCAAAGTTGGTACACAGGTTCCCCTTGGGGTCTAGATGTGCAAAATATCTGTTTTGGTCCGATTCGAAAATCCAATATGGCCACCAGGCAGCCATCTTGGATTTCGCCATGAAACCTTGTTATCGCGATTTCTCAAGAACTGCTGCATGGATCTTTCTCAAGTTTGGTACACAGCTTCCCCTTGGGTTCTAGTTGTGCAAGATACCTTTTTCGGTCCGATTCGGAAATCCAAAATGGCCACCAGGCAGCCATCTTGGATTTCCCCATGAAACCTTGTTATCGCGATTTCTCAGGAACTACGGCTTGGATCTTTCTGCAATTTGGTACACAGCTTCCCCTTGGGGTCTAGTTGTGCAAGATACCTTTTTTGTTCCGATTCGAAAACCAATATGGCCACCAGGCAGCCATCTTGGATTTCCCCATGAAACCTTGTTATCGCGATTTCTCTGGAACTACTTTATGGATGTTTCTCATATTTGGTACACAGGTTCCCCTTGGGGTCTAGTTGTGCAAGATACCTTTTTTGTTCCGATTCGAAAATCCGAAATGGCCACCAGGCAGCCATCTTGGATTTCCCCATGAAACCTTGTTATCGCGATTTCTCAGGAACTACGGCTTGGGTCTTTCTCAAATTTGGTACACAGGTTCCCCTTGGGGTCTAGTTGTGCAAGATGCCTTTTTTGGTCCGATTCGAAAATCCAAAATGGCCACCAGGCAGCCATCTTGGATTTCCCCATGAAACCTTGTTATCGCGATTTCTCAGGAACTACGGCTTGGATCTTTCTGCAATTTGGTACACAGGTTCCGCTTGGTGTCTAGTTGTGCAAGATACCTTTTCCGGTCTGATTCGAAAATCCAATATGGCCACCAGGCAGCCATCTTGGATTTCCCTATGAAACTTTGTTATCGCGATTTCTCAGGAACTACAGCATGGATCTTTCTCAAATTTGGTACACAAGTTCCCCTTGGGGTTTAGTTGTGCAAGATACCTTTTCTGGTCCAATTCGAAAATCCAATATGGCCACCAGGAAGCCATCTTGGATTTCCCCATGAAACCGTGTTATCGCGATTTCTCAGGAAGTACTGCATGGATCTTTCTCAAATTTGGCACAAAGGTTCCCCGTGGGGTCTAGTTGTGCAAGATACCTTTCTGGTCCAATTCGAAAACCCAATATGGCCACAAGGCAGCCATCTTGGATTTCCCCATGAAACGTTGTTATCGCGATTTCTCAGAAACTACTCCATGGATCTTTCTCAAAGTTGGTACACAGGTTCCCCTTGGGGTCTAGATGTGCAAGATATCTTTTTTGGTCCGACTCGAAAATCCAATATGGCCACCAGGCAGCCATCTTGGATTTCCCCATGAAACCTTGTTATCGCGATTTCTCAGGAACTACGGCTTGGATCTTTCTGCAATTTGGTACACAGGTTCCGCTTGGTGTCTAGTTGTGCAAGATACCTTTTCCGGTCTGATTCGAAAATCCAATATGGCCACCAGGCAGCCATCTTGAATTTCCCCATGAAACCTTGTTATCGCGATTTCTCAGGAACTACGGCTTTCTGCAATTTGGTACACAGGTTCCCCTTGGTGTCTAGTTGTGCAAGATACCTTTTCTGGTCCGATTCGAAGATCCAATATGGCCAACAGGCAGCCTTCTTGGATTTCCCCATGAAACTTTGTTATCGCGATTTCTCAGGAACTACTGCATGGATCTTTCTCAAATTTGGTACACAGGTTCCCCTTGGAGTTTAGTTGTGCAAGATACCTTTTCTGGTCCAATTCGAAAATCTAATATGGCCACCAGGCAGCCATCTTGGATTACCCCATGAAACCTAGTTATCGCGATTTCTGAGGAAGTACTGCATGGATCTTTCTCAAATTTGGTACACAGGTTCCCCTTGGGGTCTAGTTGTGCAAGATACCTTTTTTGGTCCAATTCGAAAATCCAAAATGGCCACCAGACAGCCATCTTGGATTTCCCCATGAAACCTTGTTATCGCGATTTCTCAGGAACTACGGCTTGGATCTTTGCCAAATTTGGTACACAGGTTCCCCTTGGGGTCTAGTTGTCCAAGATGCCTTTTCCGGTCCGATTCGAAAATCAAATATGGCCACCAGGCAGCCATCTTGAATTTCCCCATGAAACCTTGTTATCGCGATTTCTCAGGAACTACGGCTTTCTGCAATTTGGTACACAGGTTCCCCTTGGTGTCTAGTTGTGCAAGATACCTTTCTGGTCCAATTCGAAAACCCAATATGGCCACAAGGCAGCCATCTTGGATTTTCCCATGAAACGTTGTTATCGCGATTTCTCAAGAACTACTCCATGGATCTTTCTCAAATTTGGTACACAGCTTCCCATTGGGGTCTAGTTGTGCCAGATACCTTTTTTGGTCCGATTCGAAAATCCAATATGGCCACCAGGCAGCCATCTTGGATTTCCCCATGAAACCTTGTTATCTCGATTTCTCAAGAACTGCTTTATGGATGTTTCTCATATTTGGTACACAGGTTCCCCTTGGGGTCTAGTTGTGCAAGATACCTTTTTTGTTCCGATTCGAAAATCCGAAATGGCCACCAG
>JAVTVY010026185.1:0-11529 GCA_036873755.1 Hanleya hanleyi | reverse complement strand
CCAATATATGTAGTTCCTGCATCCATTTACTGCCGAACATTTCATTGATATGAACCATGAATGCTTGGCCACCTATGTCACTCAATTCACGATTAAAGGCGTGCGATATATCAGTGAACAAAAAAAATCTTTGATGCTAGGTTTCACAACCCGTGGATAGGGACCGTTTGAACGTTGTTTCACATTGTAAGATATCAGCATCTTATGATAATTGGTTTTCTACTAGTTATTCAGATATAAGCATCTTATGGTAATTAGTTTTCTACAAGTTATTGATGGAATATTAAATATTGCATAGTCTTGATGTCATATATGATGCCTGCCTGTATGGGTTTATAACGTTGCATATTATAGCTATGGCGGGTCGTCATACCCCGGTAAATGTTTGATTTGTTTGACACTCCAGTGTCCTATTTGCATCGTTAAAAATATGGAGGGATGTTTTTGACCCAATTCACAAGTCTGTGTTTCCCAGTTCTCATCATTTAACATGCTGTGAGTGCACTTGATACTCGCGTAATGTTTTCTTTTGTGTTTACGAAATTGCATGTTCATGATTTGAAATGTCCAAACAGTACTGAAAACTATGTTGTTGTATCGGTCAGTCGATGGTATAAATATACAGCCTGATTTACCTAGAGCAGACAATTTTGGAACTCCGTCAGGAGGAAATGTATCAGAAACTTTAGGTCTAAATTTAACGTTTAGGGGCTGTCTTTGTTTGTCATTTGGCCATCGTCTGTACCACCTTTGATGTCAGAAGTCTGGAATAAAATCTTCAACTTCGTAACAACTTGATGACGACTTTTTTGATGGAATTTCTTGAGGCAAAAGATACAGGGCTATGAACTTCTCTCAGACTGCTGTAAAGACCCAGCAGCGAACTCGCAAGCTAGTTCTGGGTACATGTAAAGTTGCCCGGTCGCCCTAACCAAGCCAGGCTATCATCTTACCGGCACAAAAGCCCGGGTTAGAACAATAATATCAACATCTTGACGACCAAAAAGTTTACAACATGACTCCGTATCGTATTTATCCTATCCAGCCGGAAGCAGTTATGCCGATTGTTCAGAAAGTAAAGTGCTTCATCCAAACGTTCCAAACTTAAGGCCAATTCTTCACTCCAGAGCGAAATTCTAAAACCAGTCAGATTCCGAATTTGAGTCATCGAGTAGTTAATAAATAATTACAAGCGTCTAGTCCGTCATTCAGAATTTAGCCGTCGTCCATTAGAGAATATCCGCGTCCACAATCCAAAGACCTATTCCATATTCCATATAACAGTATTAGCACCAAATTCAAAAAGACAATCATAGCATACATAAACATAGGCTTGTTTCCTGCAAGAGAGAAGCGGTCAACAGTTTTCAATGATGCCGGCAAGACATCATGATGTTCCAAAAATATCAAATCCATATCGCTGCTCAGTATTCTTAATCCATAATATTCGTTGTAAAGTCGTCATCTAAAGAATTATGTATTTCAGTCAAGCTTTCATTGTGAGTACAAGTACATGGGTTCATGTTAAGGTTACTGCATGGTTGTTCATCTCTCACAATTCATCTCCCGCATCTAGTCCTTCCAAGTTAGACTGTCCCTAGTTAGGTGATGGGCATCGTTATTGTTGAGTTGTTGATCACAAGTTGATGGCTCATGCATGCCATCTTCTGTAGTCGTTGGAGTGCGAACGGCAAAGGTGAGTTCATAGATGTCGTCGTTGATGACAGCCTCAAAAGTTGGCAATTCGTCCTCTGCATGAGAGTTCTAAAATATAAAAAAAACAGGTAAATATTAGAAAACGTATTACAAAAACACGTCGTGTTAACAAGTAACTTAACTTTCACTTTGAAGTCTCTTGACTTTAGAAGCGAACCAAAAATTTCCAAACTTAAGGCAAATTCTTCATTTTAGAACGGAATTCTAAAACCAGTCCGCTAACGAATTTGACAGTCGTTGATCAGATAATAAATAACGTCATTTGTTAAGGTTACTGCATGGTTTTTCACCACGCAAAATTCATCTCCTGCATCTAGTCCTTCCAAGTTAGACTGTAACTGTTTAGCTGATGGGCATCGTTGTTGTTGGTCATTAGTCGATCGGCTCATGCTTGTCATCTTCTGTATCCGTTCGAGCGCGAATGCCTAAGTTTATTTGATAGATATCGCTGTTGTTGGTCACTGGTCAATTGGGTCACGCATCTTATCTCCTGTATCCGTCCGAGTGCGAATGCTAAAGATGAGCTGGTAGATATCGCGGATTGACGCATATTGTTATAATGGTATATCGGTACATTTCGCAGCCTCACCCCATCTAGTCCTTTCAAGTTGGACTGTCAATGATTAGTTGATGGAGATCGCTGTTGGTCACTAGTCGCTCGGGTCACACATGTTATCTACCGTATCCGTCCGAGAGTGGATGGAAACCGTGAGTTGATAGATATTGTCGTTGGTGACAGCCTCACAAGCCGGCAATTCATCTCACCGTATGAAACAGGGCCAACATGTAAAAATTGACAGTAGTAAATGTTGCCCTTTAGTGAATGTAGTCAAGGGTGGCCATCCTTAACAGGTTAGTCTAGCTTTGACAGGGCCTCCAAATGTAGCTTAGCTACTGTTAGGAGTATAGGCTAGGTTAGCTTACGTAGGGTCTCCAAACGATATCTGGTTCCTGGAGTTATTGACCCTGAGGGCGCTGTATGTAAACGGATCAATCAGAGACGAGAAGACATAAGTCCCGGGAGATACAAGATTTAGATTGCACTCTTGCAGCGGAACTCAAGGTAGTAAGGCGTGTGCACCGGGGGTTCCGAGGAATAATATTAAACAGGTAAGGCCCTGTTCCGTACCGGTCTTGTACAATATCGAGGAAATTACTTCACTGGTGTCTAGAAGTTTAAATAATCAGTTCGAATTGGTCCGTTTGTAGACAAATTTGATCTGGTTGGCGATACTGGCGTAGTTTTGCCTTTTGCTGGTCGTCCATTTTGCACCGGCTTTTGCGTTGAAATTTTCCTGACAAAATTGGGTTAGGTCCTTTCTTTGGCTGGGTTTTTATTTATACTGTAATAAATAAGGAGTACATGTATATTGAGAACTCAAGAGAGACTATAAGTATAACCGTTACATTTTTGTTTCGTGCAGTTTGCGACTCGGTCGACGGCCATTTTTTCACGGGATTTTCCTCGCATCTTCTGACGTGTCGAGTTGTCTCTTTCTTTCGTTGACTGTGTCGTTAATTTCACGAAATGGAAGAAAGGGTTTATACTGTAAAGTCATGTGACACTGTCAGTATGTCGGCACCTCTTTCCACTTCCCTTATATGTGTTGTAATTTTTACCTGTATATGGCGAGATTCTGCTGGTGGACGTTTCGTCCTCGAGGCCCTCCCCCTATACAGACCTTTTGGTCTTTGATATATGTTGGCATTTGTGGGAAGTTGATGCTGGGTCGACATCGGGCTTTACAGACTGGTCTTTTGTGTTTCAATGTCGTCATTTTCATCTGACGACGATACAGCTCACCAATTCACAGTGTACGAGTTGTCACAGAGACACAGCTCACCAATTGCCAATATACGAGCTGTCGGGGCATTTCCATCTTTGCTCTCTAGATTTGTATCTAATACCGCTTATGCCGGTGCTAGGGGCCGTGTGGTCATGTCATCCAAGTTGCCACATGAACAGGTACAATAAAAACGTACTTGAGATACAACACATATCACGAATCGATAGATTCTTGGTATGTGCTTTAGAATAGGTTAACCGGAAGACTATACTGTAAAGTCATGTGACACTGTCAGTATGTCGGCACCTCTTCCCACTTCCCTTATATGTGTTGTAATTTTTACCTGTATATGGCGAGATTCTGCTGGTGGACGTTTCGTCCCCGAGGCCCGCCCCCTATACAGACCTTTTGATCTTTGATATATGTTGGCATTTGTGGGAAATTGATACAGGGTCGACATCGGGCTTCACAGACTGGTCTTTTGTGTTTCAATGTCGTCATTTTCATCTCACGACGATACAGCTCACCAATTCACAGTGTACGAGTTGTCACAGAGACACAGCTCACCAATTGCCAATATACGAGTTGTCAGGGCATTTCCACCTTTGCTCTCTAAATTTGTATCTAATACCGCTTATGCCGGTGCTAGGGGCCGTATGGTCATGTCGTCCAAGTTGCCACATGAACAGGTACAATAAAAGCGTACCTGAGATACAACACATATCACGAATCGTTAGATTCTTGGTATGCGCTTTAGAATAGGTTAACAGGAAGACTATACTGTAAAGTCATGTGACGCTGTCAGTATGTCGGAATCTCTTCCCACTTCCCTTATATGTGTTGTAATTTATCGGATATTCTATCAAATTATACCCTCGTCGATAAAATATTATTGGGCGGTTTTCGTTTGTTCAAATCGTTTGATAAATCGTCGACCGTTCATAAAATTTTGGCCTCCGTTAGTGTAACGTAGACAAATTCTTCCCTGTCGGGTTTATTCACAAACAGACCTCGTTCAATGAGGTGACTTTAACAAGTTTTTATTTTTGTATTGTGTTGTCGTTTGTGTTTAGTTATTGGGGGCTAGGCTAGGTATAGGGATAGGTTAGGTTTGGGAAAGTTCTTCTATATATATGAGCAGAGGATATTGTCCCCTGCTTGTATGTTGTATGGTTACATCCTGAATCATATAAATACCTACTGCACCCATTATAGGATTTAAATTTTCCGTTTAATTGGAGTGGATTGAACTTCGGATTGTGTTGTTGTAGGTTTCTGTCCACTCGATTTTTCGCGAGAATCGATTGGACGCAATCTACATGTGGAATTCATTTCTGATTTCAACCATTTCTAATCTCATTGGACACTTATAGGTGAAGGAGTCACCGGAGTGTTATTCATCTAGATTTTACATTGTAAAATTTTGGCTGTCTTATACTAGCAGTTAATGTTTGCACTCTGAATACATAAATTGCTGGTGTTTATTCTAATTTGGTGAGTTACATTTACACTATAGAAGCTGAATTTATCTCGGATTCTGTGGTGAACGATTTACACTGAGAACCTTGATGGTGTTCTCAAGGGTGAGTGTTCAGTGTTGCTGAAATACTCGGGATTTATTGAATAATAACTTCCGAGTGGTGTTAGCAAACTTGGGCCATATTCAATCAGATTTTGATCTGGTGTGTGTGGTTCATTGTTTGGTGTTTATTATAACACAAACTCTGATTGTATTTTGAGATTTCAGTGTTGACATAACACTGCACTCAATTATATTGTGGTCTGGTGGTAAGTGGCACCATCTGATTTTGATTGGGTGTTTAGTGTTTATTCAAACACACATTCTTGTATTTACTTCGAAAAGTGGCACCATCCGACTCTCGTTGGGTGATTGGTGTTTATTAAAACACAAACTCTTGTGTTTACTTTGAAAAAATAAAATAAAAACAAATAAATAAAAAACAATTGGTGTAGCATCAACAATGCACCCGATTAGAGTGTAATCGAGTATACTGTTGTACAACGCCAGTTGAATTTGGGAACATTTGAAGGCCATTTATTAAATAGGCAACCATAATTTAGTTGGTGATTGCAAAATGCCATCTTGGTGAATTTTTATCCTATTTATTTTGGGAAATAGACTTTGATCGTTGATAACTAGCTCTCATTTGGTGCTGATTGACACCATTTGATGGTTGTTTAGTATTCAACACCCGTACTATTGAACTATAACGCATTAACTGGGCTGCTAGCGACTGCAGTTATTTTGTATATTATTTGATCTAGTTTTTAGACTTCATCAAAATTCACTGTAGTTCACTTAACTATTATCTTGTAGCTATTGCTTGAGGGATTCGTTAGTGCTTACTGTGAATGAGGGTGGGTTGTATTCTGGAATATTTGGCATAGAATGTTTGATTTATTATCATAAATTTTCTGTATGGCCATTTTGGACTTTGCCAAAATTCATTATCAGGTTTTCGCTATAGCTGGATGACTTTTGTTTGTGTAGCTAGTTTTGTGTAGTTAACTTGATAAGCCGTGATGGATATGCGCCCCATGTGATCATCTTTGGTGAGTATTTCGGCAGTTCACCAGACCAGATTATTTTTGGTAAGTTGCGTGGTAAGTGGGTTGTTTGGATCAGTGAGTGTTTGGTAAAGGCTGAAGCAATTGTCAAATGTCAGTCTGGGGGCCAGCCTTAGAGATTTAGAGAGATTAGAGATTTTATGCGCACAACGCGTTTCTCTGCTTCACATATTGTAGCCATATTACGAGTTTCAGTTATTTCAGGGGTAAATATAGAAGGTCCAGAGTATGTCTCTGACCTGATGGATACTCAGGAGCAGCGAAATAATTTGGCAGTTGAACTTCAAATTCGGGAAATTAGGTCTGAAATGGACACTTTCGTTAGGGATGTTAGAGAGCAGTTAAACTCGCTAAATACAAGAGTGGAACAAAATTTGGATCACTATGGACATCGTCTTAATTAGGTTGAGAAAGCAGTAGACGTGATTAAGGGGGAAATGGGTACACATATCTTAACGCCAATTTTAACAAGACGCTACGAATCTGCAAATCGAAACTTTTCCTAACCGGGTAATTTCCACGACGATTTTCCCACGAGAAGGCTCGGACAATATCTAGTCTCTTATTGGACGAAGCTGCCCTGTTTCTTCATATGGGTATACAATTGCATTATTATATATCCTGTTTACTTGGTAGATTAATACAGACGAAAGTTATTCAAGCTGCTGTGATTCTCTATATTATGTCGATTGACATAGCTACATATCTTCCAAAAAGTAGGAATGTTGATTTATTCATCCACATTATACATCAACTAATATGTGGTAAATCTATTCTTTACACGTACGTTCGTATCTTTTGAATTGCAAGTGTGTTTTCTACTGCGAAGCTACGAAGATTCTAAAGGCTCAATAAGAACGATTATATTCACTATATTATTTATGATCAATGCGAGTGACCTCCAAACATTATTGAAATCTCGTGCTATATTTAATCACACTGAAACGGCTTAACATCCACCCCTCCCTTGGGGGCATCTCCATTTAATAAATCCGAATGAATAATATAGCTAAACGATGCTTTTAGCTCCTGTAAAAGTGTTTTTTGACATTGTTTGAACTCGTCACGTCTAGCAAATGATGCTACGACAGATATTCATTCGTTAAATGTCGGTCTTTCTAAAGTGTAATTAGGCTCTAGGCGTAGTATCGATATAACGCTTTAAATTAGATTTTCCAAGTTAGCCTTATTCATTTGAGGCGTTTTGACATTTTATATTTTAACAAATAGGTACTGTTGCTCTGAGGATACAGGCACGCTCGATGGAATTTCATCCCATAGTAGCAATGTACTGAGTTTTGGGTTATATTATGAACTGAACTATTGGATAATGCGTTCTCCTGTTATTATTTTAAAATATGCTTTTTAACGATGATAGTTATGTTGACACCCTCCTATCTCGAAGAAAAGCTCAGAGATCCACCGCTTTTCTTAGATTTTCTAAGTTAGCATTGTTACAGAAATTTTTTTAGGCGTTTTGACATTTTGATATTTTATCTTCCCAAAAAATACAGCCGAGGATACAGGTATTTTTCATGGAATTTCTATCTAAACCCATATTAGCGTGATTGGAGTTGAAGGTTACACCGATTTTCTTGAAAGGAGGTGTTCGGTTTGACCGTATTTTCTTCCTTAGTGTGTTGCGTTTATAAACCGAAAATATAACTTCCTCTCGTTTAATTCAAAAGTTATTAGCTTGAGAGAGAAAATACTGAATTTCCATGTTCTCAATTTTCACCGAGAAGAGATTTGTCAAAGAAATATTACGAGTATTAGAAAATAAGCATTTGTTTGTTTTTGCAATTTTTGGTGATATTCTTGAAGGGAATTCCCTTCATACATAAAATATGACACCTTTAACCAAAACGAGTCTTACTTATCGAAATGCGGTGGGTTTGATCCAAAATTATACTGAAAAATCGTTTTGGTTAAAGGTGTCATATTTTCATAATATTGAAATATGTCAAAACGCTTGTAATGCTCTGAAAGGGTGTAGTTCACCGCCATTCGGCACATGATTCCTCACGTCAATATATTGTAACTGCTGCTTGGCCGAATGGTTAGAGTGTCGGGCTACGGATTAAAAGAAAACCAACACTTTGATTCGAATCCCCAAATCGCTGAAAAAAATAAATATATTTTTTCCTTTTTGTTTCATCTTCATTTTGGACGCGAAATAAAGACAGTGAACCCCTAACGCACATAATCCAATATTTTATTATAATTCGTGAATAGAATTGCACACAAACAACTGCACTCACACAGTCAGACCACTTGTTCAGTATTTGAATATTCTGACGATCCAGCAGAGCAAAAAATTAATTGTTACACATATGTAATTTTTACATGAGGGTATTTCGTTATAGGGCAGCGGAAAGTTGTATCTATGAATTAAAAAGTTATAAGGTTAAACTTGTCTTACATCAAGGCCTTTATTAAGGAAATGACCCTCAACAAGTGGTGACGCTTGCTTTCCCCAAGGGGTTATGCATGTGCCAATATGTTTTTTTTTGCTGTTACTTCCTTTTTTATTGTTCGCTGAACTTTTGGCAGTCATTTTTCAGTTTTCGAGTCGGTTTATATATTAATATAACTGATTATTGTTCGTAAATATCTGGGTCGTTTAAGAAAATACTAATGACAACTGTATGAGAATATGAACCAGAAATTCCCATTAGACTCGCCTCGCCTGTCTGACAAAGAGTTGGGGGAATACCTGAGCATTACGTCACAATTTACCGGCCGGCTCGAAGCGAGACAATAGAGCGGCAGTGCAGACACTGTTAATGTCCAAACGCCCGTTAATGTCCAAATTGGACATTAACACGCAGCGAGTGCGTGTTAATGTCCTAAGTTTGGACATTAACCGTCTCTTATTGTCCTAGGGCAAATTTGGACATTAGCGGTCGACCTGCAACTGATTTTTTTTCAATATGTACAAGTTGCGTCTTAATGTCCTAACAGTCCATAGTCCGTAGTTCGTTTTTTACTAATTCAATATCTTGTGGTCATATCGATTCCTCGCAGTGTAAGATGGATATATGAACATGGGCTGTAGTCTCACAAAGCGATTTCGCCCTGTCTTGGTGTTTTTTAAATGTTTTCTTGTGTTCCTTAACAGTCCATACTCCGTAGTCCGTAGTTCGTTTTTTCACGAATTCAATATCTGTCGTCATATCGATTCCTCGTAGTGCAAGATGGATGTATTAACACAGGTTGTAGTCTTGTAAAGCGATTTCGCTGTGTCTTGGTGTTTTTTCAATGCTTTCTTGTGCTCATTAAAGGTTTATAGTCCGTAGTTCGTTTTTTCACTAATTCAATATCTTGTGGTCATATCGATTCCCGTAGTGTAAGATGGATGTATTAAAACGGGTTGTACTCTCGCAAAGCGATTTCGCCGTGTCTTGGTGTTTTTTCATTGCTTTCGTGTACGCGCTAAATGGTCTCAATGAAATTTTGGAACAGAGGCGGGACTGTTTTAGGACAATAACAGTCGAAGTGATACATATCGACCGCTAATGTCCAACGTTTGGACGATAACATTCATGCTGGCGTCTTATGTGGGACATTAACACGCACTCGTTGGACATTAACAGGCGTTTGGACATTAACAGTGTCTACACGGCAGAGAGCGACGCTGAAGGGAAAAATATCCATCTAAAGCGAACACCTCCTTTGGCATGGTGATAAGAACATGGAAAACCGTTGGATTCCCAATTACGCATATCAACAACTTTGACAAATATAGATCATTGAAATTTGACCAAATGTCCTTCAACCACTCATTGTTTTTGTAAATGCCGCAAGTAGAAAGGTGATTCTTGCATCGTCTGAAAAATCTCTGTAAACTTCTCCCATAGTTCAGTTAAAGAATATGATGAAAAATATATCGTAAAAGAGTTTTCAGCTTTCATAACCTTATACATAGATCTCTTAAATATTTAATTCTTAAAAGTCAAGAATGTTTGGTCAGAGGTAGCTTGTTATGCTAACGTTCTGAGAATTTTGAGATAGGTGACCCATGACGTTCTGACAAGAGCACAATGAGCCTGAAAGGACGAGTTGCGGTAAGATAGCGGGCGGTACTACGCTGACTGTCTATTGTCAAGCCGCTATTATGTTGAAGCTCTGTGACGCTGTGCTGAACAGCGGAATCCCCAGGTCTAAAAATAAATGACACCGGTTTCGAGGTTAGGCCACTCCAAACGAATTTATCGTTTCACATACAACATAACTCTAAATATGTTTTTTTAGTCCGGTATTTTAATCAATTTTACCTCGTCATTTATCTTACAATTTCATTTTATTTTGATTCTTTAAACTGCTCTCATCAATTTCAAAATTGTATTGTATTGTATGTTTTGTCTGATGGGTTATGAATGCACATTAAGATTCCTACATGCAGATCCCTATTTTTTTAAATATGCAGAAAGCTATTTTTGAAATATCATCAAATAACATAGTAGACTTAAGAAGGCATAGTTGGCTATTAATGAAGAAACTCTGAGGGAACTCAGTAGCCTGCCTGTGAAAATATGATGTTTAAACTGACGGGTTTATCACCCATTTGTTATAGGCTTTTCTAAACATGATCCTTTGGCCATTGTACCTGCCAGATTAACAGTGATGTACATTGTATAATGCATTCCTGAGTTTCATATCTAGACAAATTTGCCTTCTTGCTGGAAATATTGGACAGACCAAGTTGAAGAAAACAATTACGGAGAATGGCGGCGAGGTTTTGGATGATATACCGAACAGAGTTTCAGCAAAACAGTACGTTGTGGTAACCTCACAATCTGTAATTAACAAAAACCCTTCAAAAGCTGTCAGACTAGCAGTCAGAAGATCATATTCAATAGTTGATGTCGATTTTGTTTATTCTTCAGTGAAAAACTGCAAAGTGAAGAACCCAAATGAGTGTAGCTTGGGCATGAAAGAAATTCACAAAATTATGAAAGCAAGAGATTCCTTAGTCAAGGCTAAACACTTCTCACAGAATAATTCAATGCTTTCACTACTACGAAAATCTAAGCGTGTAGTTCAGTTGAAGCAAAGAAATAAGAAAAACGAAAGATATATCAATCCAGCAACATACTATGCTATGACCCGGAGGAAGTATTTTGGTCATGCAGCCTTTTCTGGTTTCCATGGATCCCAAGCACTGACCAAAAAGTTGATGGCAGAGTGGAAAAATCTTACCCCAAGAACTAAGACAAAGTCAACAAATGATTGGAAACTGCATGTTGAAAACTTCAAATCAGCTGAAAATCATTCACGGTTCAAACGTCATACAAGTGTAAACAAACGCTTACGATTTTGATGCTACTGGGTTTACATGGATGGATGGATGCACTTGGATGCTCCATCGCACCGCGATAAGCAATGGTCGTGCGATCATGCCGTACAACCCGTTTTCACCAATCGATTTGGATAT
>JAVTVY010026184.1:0-10443 GCA_036873755.1 Hanleya hanleyi | reverse complement strand
AAATATGTCAAAAATTTTCTTGTCATTTCAAATCTTGATCCATTTTGATTCCTTGATTCGGGGGTACAGAATCACTGCCACGGAGTGTGTTGGTGTGTCACAGCAATGCAATTCCGATTCACACAACGAAGCTGAGAGATGGTTTAACGTTTATCAATGAAGAAAATCACCGATCAACCGCCATAGAATATAATGTGAAACAAGAAAACCGGAATAGTACATTCATCAGATTGCCGATACCCAAAATGTGTTGTCTCATATATCTAGATACCAACGTGATGTAGATACGCTATTTATTCGTCTTTGTACCGGTTATACTCAGGAGAATGACATAGAATCATTACTATCTTGTGCAGAGAAGGTGTTGGTCTTGAGTTGAATTACCGTAAACTACATAAATGCTACCTTTCTACTATAGTACTATATATAAAAATTTGTTGTATTGTTGGGAAAATAATATGATTCAAAAAGTTGTTTTGATCCTGTACAAGGGCACTGAAAACCATTAAAGAGATGTAAATGTATTTTCACACGTAAAGCTTGAAATCTACTGAACCTATATTATTCAATCTGTTTCCTTTAATTAAAAAATTGTAAAATTAAATCGGCGATCGTTATTTATTTTTGGAATGAAGGCGCATTAGGAGACTGTTACCAACAAGTTCTGAGCTGACCTACTCTTGATGAAAATTTCTGGTGATTTTTGATGAAAATCTCTGGCGATTCTGACTTGGGCGGTGCCCATCTTAATATAGGCAGGATTTGAACTGGGGGTGGGGATTTCCAAGAGTTCAGTTCGCGTTCGAGTCCTAAAGCCTACTCTACTTCTTGGGTCCTGTGACGGTAGTCACACTGCTCATGTTTTTTACACCGACAACAAATTAATTTGGTATCGGTTACCACACCTTTATTTAGGTGTGGGCACAAAATTAATGATGCCATATAATATATACTTATAACAGATGCTTGGTATCACTTTTAGTGCGGATCATACATTGCCTCTTATCGCTCGAGTAACATGGAGCAGGATGCAAGGGGTCTGGAATCCAGCTGCCTATCACTGGAGAGTGCTAGCGGATAATGGTGAACATACGTGCTGTGAAAATATGATCGAAAGGAATACTTATACGGTGTGCTTCGTGCCGGAACTGAATAGTATGATCGTACTGATAAAATAAGAATAAACTTGCGTTTTGCTCGGATCCATCGGAGAATTCTAGTTTGATGTCCTTGTATCTATCGACCGAGGCTAGTCTCTGTACCAGTCGGGCACATCTGAGCGTCCAGAGCTGTGAGAGTCGAATCAGTATCCAAGATCCTGCGCCTTCGTAACTACTAGCCCACGCATACTCTGAAGCTAGACAGGGATAGATCAATAGGTATTCAACTTCAAATAAATCCAAGTGAGTCAATCTCATACAATCCGTCAATTTCTTCGCAAGTATTAACGGATACAGTTCATAAATAATTCAAACCTGATCTAACATATAATATACCATTATCCGACTAAGTATTTGGATGTGTTGAAGAGACGGGGTATAAAGGTCACAAACCACTAAATATTTGCCTTGCTTATTATGTAGTAAATGAGATGGGCACATCTAGCCAAAACTATGTTCCATATTATTATATTTATTAGAGTGTCTCCGTTTATAAATTGTAATGAGATAAAACTGAATATTCCCCGCTGAAACTGCATATTCCACCCCCATGGAATATACACCAAAGGAAGATAATTACAACAGAGGTCTCTCCGTTCTTTCCCTCGCGCTCCAAACAGCCGACCACGGAGCAGTTCGTCGAGCTGATTTTAGCTGCAGAATACAGCAGAAATAAATATTTCTCCTATCTAATTGTAAGTATAATCGTACACAAGCACATTATTGCAGTAACTAATAAGCGTCATCGAACAACTATACGTGCGTTGTGAGATTTACACGATAGTAGTGAATCAGCTCCGAATCAACGGAATCTCGTGCATGATAAATCATGTTGCAGTCGATTGTCCACTGAAAACAACCAACTCAGTAGGATTGTGCTCTTGCCAAATAAAACATAAAACAATATTTTGCTCAGGGGATAACAGATTAGCACAAAGTTAAGTTGATAAATATAATAATGAAATTATTGCCTTGTTGTGAGGGGAATATACAGTTTTGTTGCCCCTCGACTGTGCATATTGCCCTCTCCCGCATCTCGGGCAAGATGCACATCCTCGGGGCAACAACACTGCATATTCCCCTCGCACCAAGGCAATATTTTCATAATGGACACTATTGACATACCACACCGGATAGCCTGGCTTTCCCTCTGAGAAAATCAATGAGCATACATTCCCCACCATTTTTCTGAATGACAGCTCATGGGAATGAGGACATGGCGTCTACTGCCACAGAAACCAGGGCTGAGAGGTGTAGAGAAAACCGAGCTAATTTTTTTATGAAACTGTGACAACGGTTCTTCAATATTCTTGAGAATCGAATATTATAGGAATGAGTTATAAAATAAAGCAAAAACCATTTCACTGACAGTTAATTTTACAGCCAATCAATGGCCGCCGGAAGTCTACTCCTCATTATTATCTTACACCCAGTAAATGCAATGGAGGTTTGTGACATACAGGACGATGATTGTAGGCTAAGGATACATTTGGCGTAAATGTATAAGCGGAAGACAGTGCTGAGCCAAAAGTGGTGGAGGAATATCTGATGTAAGTGATTGAGTATCTGAATGAAGGTGTATGCGTTGGATTGTGCGGAGGTGTATCTGATGCACCTGACGGAGTGTCTGAAAGTGTATTTGATGGACTGCGCGCAGGTGTATGTGATGGACGTGATGTTATACCTTGTGTACGTGATGGAGTGTGTGAAGGTGTATGTGGTGGATTGTGCGGAGGTGTATGAGATGGACGTGAAGGTGTATCTATGGCTTATTAAAATATTTATACTGGTCAGAAAAATACACAACTTTGGATTTAAAACATTAAAGCTTTAAGCAATATCCTTTGTAAATTTTCAGTTGATGTGGTGACCATATGACATAGGCTAACTTGAGTGGACAGTGGAGTAATGCAGACATTTAAGACATTTGACTTTAGTAAAAGATTTACAGGTGCGTTTTGAAAAGTCAAACACTCGGTAGGGTTTAATACCAGTTGTATTTACATGGTTTGCAAATTATAATATCTGACGGTAGAGTGACACCCATGTTATGATGCGTTTCACCAATATATTTTACATGATCAACTCGCTCCGTGCGGATAAGGTTAATAAAATAGTCGGACAAGATCTTGTTTCTTTTATTAGTAAACGAGATTAGGTAGCACTTAAAAATATTCAGGTTTAGGTTCCATGTAATACAACAGATGATTAATCGGTCTAAATGTAGTTGTAACAATTGGCAGTCTCGTACAGATTCGTTAGTTTGTAAAGTTTCGTATCTTCAGCATAAATTGATAAGGATAATGGGATGATACATGTTTTGATGCCAGTTGTGTACAAAGTGCAGAGAAGCAGGTAAATGAGCGACCCATGAGGCACTCCAGGAGCTCCTTGTCATTTAATGGCATTCATTGAAGTCTGTCCAGTTCAGAAAAGACCCAGAAACTCATAATGTCTTGCTTTAAAATATGTGGTTGAAAAGTTCACAACACAGACCACAGTCAATCTGTATTGAGAGTTGTTACTACATGTTCAAACAGTTTACCATCCCTCGGCATTCCCGAATAGTTTGCAAAGAGGGGGAACGAAGAGATTGGCCTGTAAATTGCCACATGTGGTGACCTCCTTGCGTGAAAATGGGCACAATACTGACCCATTTGTTTGAATTGCGATGGAAACACTCCGGCGTCCTTGCATTTTTGCCGATGCAATGTTTGAAACGTTTAATAATAAGCTGGAGTGGACCCAATTGTAAATGTAGTTTTTGTCATCTGTTTTTGTAAGTATCAATCGCCTGGATATTCATGCTATGCCATATATGTACCTACACGTTAGCAGTATTATTCCTAAAGATGTAATCAGCCTCAAAACTGATGGATTTTTATAAACTCTCCTGTTTGTATTTTTCAGCAGCGAAGTTTGCTAAAACATCATAGGTATTATATTTCATGATAGTTGGATCGTCATTTTGTCAGAATCGCGGAATTTGAGATACATCGATCCCAGCTTAGATTTGAGACTGATTACATCTGTAACAGTTTAATATTGTTATCTTGAGGCTGCGATCAAAATGTGTCACAGCTAATGTTTACCATTGTGCTGATCGCCGAGTATAAACAAAGTTTGAAATGAAAAGGTAGATGTGGTAGTTAAACTGACGATGCCGTCATGGTCATGTCAAAAGTCAGTCTCCTTGAACTACCATTATCGTGATATGATAGTCCATGTGAGCAGTTTCGCCCCATCCCATCAAATTTCTCACTAACACAAAGCCCTCTCCATCATATTTGAAGCTTATCTATTGACCATATAGGAGAATGGATATAAACCTGTACTATGTTGGACATCTGCTGTGGTCAGCCCGTCCAAGGCCCTCTTACAGGTATATCGATCGTCAAAGATGGACGACGCTTCACAGTCAGAATTCAAGGCTACATTTACGGCTGTAATATAACGGAATAGTATGGAATTGAGTAGGCTTGATGACATCAACAAAAATAATGCTAGTTAGAGAGCCAGTATAGACATTGTCGAAGGTAGAATTTCTTTATCTTGTAACATCCATTTAAATTTGTATGTAGTATTATTACAGTATTTTGTCAATTGTCTAGCGGCCTAAAATATATATAGATAATCATTTTTTTCTGCAACCCTTATAACTCCTCGCTATATGACATAGTATAGTTCCTTTTGATAGTCTCCTCGTCAAAATGATTTACGACTATTAGAAACCGAACATTCACTAAAATTCGATGTATGTGGCCCAAGTATATAATACTGTACATACTGTGTTGAGTATAGTCTTCTGATAACTGGAATGAGAAAGGAATATGAGTAAGCAACAAAATGTATAGTATTATATTAATAATCTCATATCAAGGTGTCAATGCAAAGAACACAAATGAAAGATGGATCCAAATCGATTAAAGTAAACATCATCTGTGTTACACAATCATCTCAAGTTAATCAGTGGAATCCAAAACTATCATCTCTATGTCAACAGCAAAATACTGAAATTGTGTCTGATATGTACCGACTATATATGGAGGATAGACAATTTGTGTGCCATACGTACCAGCCAAATACGGCGGATAGAAATTCTCACACGAAGAATGCGTTTTCTCCGTCGCAAAAGATATGTTGTTCACAAACGAAAAACTAATTCTGTGTGTGACTGTGATAAAGCTTTTTTTTCAATCAAAAAGCTGCAAACCATATTTTTCTTGGACAATAGATACAGTAATATCAGTCTGTGAAACATTACGATGCTTAGTTGGCTTCAAATGAATTTATGGTTCATTAAACTGTGCCTCCTGACCTATTTCGGCATTTCTGAGGCATTTTGGAGCATTTCTGAGTCATTTCTGAGGCATTTCTAGCGAGGATTTTCTCTTGTAACAAAAATATGAGACCTCAAACATAACTTCTCACACAAGATATCAGGAAGTTTGATCATATGAATGTATCAGTTTTGATTTTGGATTGAGGTGTCAGATTTTTGTTACAAGGATCCTCCCAGTGAATGCCTCAAAAATACCAGAATAGCCAAGAGAGCGCATTTGGATGAATCGTGGATTCATTTTCAAGCAGGTGACTATCATAATTATTCCCAGGCTGATACTTCAGTGTGCATTCTTCAAGAAAAATATGGTTTTGTAGATTTTTGATTGTAAAATGCCCAGCCTTATTACCATAACAAACAAAGAAGTTTTTCTCATGTTAGCATCACATATCCTTTTTAGATTTATTTTGAGAATAAATAAGATTACAAGCGTCTGGTGCGTATATTCATTACTCAGCAGTCGTCCATTAAAGAATATCCGCGTCCACAATCCAAAGACCTATGTCATGTTCCATATAACAGTATTAGCACCAAATTCAAAAAGATAATCATAGTATACATAAACAAAGGCTAGTTTCCTGCAACAGAAAGAATAAATAGTCATAGTATAACCGGATTCAATGGGATTACCTACAAAATGATAGAGAGAATCAACAAATCTAATGAATATTCACCTCTGCTGTATAGCACTCACACTCTGACAGATCTGGGGCGAGTAATAAACCGTTCATGTTAGACATGTAACAATCAGATACTCGGCGACAAAACACAATGGCATCGCAGAACAAACACTGGCGAACACAAGTCATCAAAGATGTCCGCCTTTCCACAGAGGAAAAGAGAATCGAACCATTTTTGCCGATATCGCAAACATCTATATCTTTTCTTCTGAAGTATGCCTTCCTGATTTGTCTTCCGGATTTCGAACTTCCACATAATACCAGGACGATCGTGAAGCAGACAAGATATAAAACTCTCAAAAATTCAAAATTAGGGGGCATTGCTCTGAACGAATTCGTGTATCGTGATACCTATACGTGTGGTTTGGCCCTGTGAACCCAAGATCAACGCGTCAGTAAATACTGCGCTATTTAAGCAATACAAAGTATATCGCAGTGAGCATAGGACGCAGAAGACAAGTGCAGAGTTTCCATAGAGACATTCATAATTAAGTAGCGTTGCTATTGGAAGTAGTAATTAAGCCAATTTAGAAGTCAAATGGCAACAGTGATGTTTTGATGTGTTTTGGAAGGGGTAATGGTTGGTTGGTCACGGGGTTAATCACTTGTGGTCAAGCACAGTTATTAGTAAGATTAGTTCTGACCCCATCGCTCAAATGCCTACATAACGACTCTTCGTCATGTAAGTCGATACCTTGCACCTCGGGTTAATATTTAGTACCTTATAACTATTTCAGTTAGTCTTACGTGACGTCCCGGTCTTAGGGTGCGGAATGTAGGGCCGAGAATCCACCGTAGAGTCATATTGTTGTTTTTTAGTCGCCAGTTGTCAATTTTCCCCACCTCTTGCATATCGCTCCAATTTGAAGGTATTTGAGAACAAACTTACAGTGTCTGGTGAAGGACAGATGGTCTGTTTAGTCGTGTGGTGCCAGCAAGGAAGGCATTCTTTTGATGACTACAGGTTTGTTTGCTTTCATTTGCTATATCCTGTGTTAAATGTGACGATTTTAATCAACGTCACAAAACATTGCTGCAGAAAATTTTAAAACAGGGCTATACCACCAAGCCCCTCCACTCAAAGTTTCTCAAATTTGGCGATACATATCGCATGCTGATAGCAAAATACGAGCGTAGCGTGCAAGGCCTATGGCGTTACGTTTCGTAAATTGTGTGTAATTCCGCTTAACCCGGGATAGGGGCCGTATGAATCCATGTACTTCAAGATCTTTATGGTGCTCATATGAACCATCACAATCAACATTACAACGAATATCATATGGATTAAGAATACTGATCAGCGATACGGATTTGATACTTTTGGAACATCATGATGTTTTGCCGGCATCATTGAAAACTGTTGACCGCTTCTCTCTTGCATGAAACTTGCCTTTGTTTATATATACTATGTTTGTCTTTTGAATTCGGTGCTAATGCTGTTATATGAATATGGAATAGGTCTTTGGATTATGGACGCGGATATTCTTTACTTGACGACGGCTGAATTGTGGATGACGGACCAGACGCTTGTAATTCATACCTTTCCATAAATGTTGATAAACATGTTGTATTATTTAATACCTTTGCTTGGTTAAACATAGTATAATAAATAATGCATAACCGTATATAGCTAATAGTAGGTCGGATATATGCCGCAGTTTATCGTTATTAATGCAGGATACCATAAGCTTTGCATAAATACACGTGAATTTATTTTTATCGTGTGGATGTTTACAATATCACAAAGTATTTCTTTTCGTTAATTGTAGTTTAGAGCTACTACTATCGTTAAGAGGCTGATAGAGGCCACGTTTTGAAAGTCGTGTAATAGAAAAGAGTCTCTTCACATCAATACATCAAAATGTTACTCGTCCCAAGGAGAATCCCACCATCACCTGTTTGACATGCAGGTTTATCTAAATAAATAAAAATCCACAAAAACAATTGTTCTCAGGACTGCCAGCAGAAGTACATAAATATCAGAAACACAATATCTAATAGCGTGTGCTACAATAAAGACTATGTTAGGTATGCAAATTATTTTGAGAAGTATTTTAAATATTATTTTCACTTCATTAGTAATTGTCTTCTTCTAGAAATTTTGTGTGATCTGAGCCTAACTGACATGTGGATCAAATCACAAATATGTGTCAATTGGCAATTAATTATGCTGCTTCTTTCAAGTCCGGGAACAATCCGAACAGGTTGTGAATGAATGGACCACAATAGGCAGTTGGAGATTGAGTAGGAAGAATCCAGTGCATTTCCCTCACTGACTGCACAAACTGGTTTAGATGTATTTTCTTTTCAAACCGATACAGGTTGGTAACTGGGTAACTCCGCACAGCTTCGAACTGTCCTTCATATTGGCTGACACGAATTATCATTGCCTTTGAAAATTAGGCAACGATTTGGTGTAAGGCTCACGAAATATAATTGACAAAGGATCTGCTGCAAGTTGTATTGTCAGTCTTTTGTCCAGGATATTACCTTTTTAATGGGAGGTCTTACACCAAAGCCTTGCCGAAAATTATGTTGACATAGTAAATGATAAAAAATCTTTCAAAAATACTTTCCAATGGAATTTTCGTTTCTGACATTGTCAAGTATAACATTTTTCTGTAATGTTTTGGGGGATTTTTTGAAATTGTATGTCTGCTAGATATTAGGCATTTTACGGTATGAAGGTATTACGCCGTGTAAATTTCACTGTGCGGATGTCATAGAGAGAAAGTGGCATAATGAGCTTTCCCTTTCATTGGTTTACTCCGGTCAATGTTACAACGGTGTGACGTAGTGAGATACGGATTTTGGTCAGTTTTAGTCAGACAAGAGAACTGGGCAGTCTGTCATTGAGATACTAGAGAGCAACACGTGTTTGCTTGAGAGAGTGGGCAAATGTGCACATTTTATTTTTATTTTCGTTAGTGGGAATGCAGTCATATTAGTATTATCAGAATACGATTCGCCTGGAATTCAGTTCGGCGACGTATGTACGTAATAGTTATCGCCTGAGACAGAGGGGTTCATGCTGAATGAACACTCACACCAGTCCGATCATTCACAATCATTCTGCATGTACCCCGATGTCGAAGGCGATAAATAACTTACACAATGACCGTATTGTGTAACACATCATGGTTGTTTCAGGACAAACAACACGTTTGCATACGAAACGTAACTTCCGCAACCCGTTTGACTGGTCCGTAACTCACACGTTATCGTTACAAAGATTTGTAACAAAAAGATATATGTAATTGATGATATACGTATCACAATCTACATTACGTGAAACGCATATGAAGCAAAATATGGAGACATACAAATTACATATCCCTATGTCCATACGCATGATCTCATACTAGGCCTATAATTAAGGGAATGTCTGACAGAAATGCACGTTTACCGGTACACATTCGACTTGTACCCACACATATACGTACGACAGAAAATTGATGCGTTACGGCATACAGACGCGACATATTTTGACTGCTTAGTCTGCAATCAACGCTTAGCAGGCGACAACCAAAGATTAGACCTATATTTGACGCAGTCGCCGTTTTAATGTATGTATATCAGGGAGGGAATTTGGCTTAATGTCACACTCAAGTTTGTTTCACACATATACGTACGACAGAAAATTGATGCGTTACGGCATACAGACGCGTCATATTTTGACTGCTTAGTCTGCAATCAACGCTTAGCAGGCGACAACCAAAGATTAGACCTATATTTGAGACAGTCGCTGTTTTAATGTATGTATATCAGAAGGCATATGGTGTTACGTTCACAAAAAGAAATTGTGACTGGATTCAGTCAAACTACAGCAAGAATGCACGACCGCGACGACGCTGTTGTCACTCGACAAGAAGGTATGTGACTGGCAGCAAAATAAACCAAAGTGTGAAATTTACATGGCGTATTTCCATGCAGATCCTTTTACGATACATGTAGCTTGTCACTCCAATAATGGAAAGTAATTCTGTATTTGACTGACATTCATCAAAGCTGACTTGTGATTTTGTGGTGAGTAGTATACAAAGGCTAAATTGGCGAAATAGCGCCTCACTGCGCATGCGCAGAACCTTGTGTGACGTCATAAGTGTGCGCAGAAAAAAAATGGGGCGGTATTGGGGCGGTGTGCGCATGCGTGATGTGTGGGAGGTGGGTACAAGATGGCCGCCAGTGAGTGGAAGATGTGGGAGGTGGGTACAAGATGGCCGCCAGTGTGAGTGAGATGTGGGAGGGGTACAAGATGACC
>JAVTVY010026183.1:0-11076 GCA_036873755.1 Hanleya hanleyi | reverse complement strand
CATAAAATGGAAAATGTCATGCACCTGGGGCGGACTGGGACACTTTTGCTGGGACGCATTGGGACAATAGAAATCAAATGGTGAAATTTTCGTTGACCCTAAAATGGTACAAAAATGCATTATTCTGTTTCCTGGATTATAATAATTGCTAACCCTATCAGATTTGATGAGTTTTACTAACACTAACATTTCGTTTTAATGAAAATCATACAAAATATTTTTTCCGCAAATTTGGCTCCAATCTCAGTAAACTCAGATATAATATCACGGAATACTCCTGATTTACCATCTTGGTTTACCTAGATTGATTTGGCCCCTGGGAAATATTTTACGTGAGGCAGGGATCTGAAATAGCAACTGACCTAACCATCGCTGTTGAATGTTCTAAACCCCTATGAAACATGTTAGTATATACTTGATATAACATGTATTTTAATTATTGTCCCATCGCACCCCGGCGGGTGTCCAAGCGTACCCCATAGTGGAGCAAACTGGGACACATTTTTTAACGTTTTTAAAAACGAATTCTGGAGAAAAGTATAAGAGATATTTCAGAATTTTTTACATGACTATGTGGTTATAACGAGAGTATAGAAGGACTACACTACATGACAATAATAACAGAGATTTTTGCAAAAAGGTGAAAATTGTCCCAGTGTACTTCAATCTCCCCTACATATATCTTCTTGCATGGCGAATTATAATTATTATTATATTATCAAACTTTGCAGCTACCGAAGTAGTTATATAGAAACCATTAATTTACAAGCATTTGTCGACTTCTGAATGAAATATAATATTTGAAAGCTTCTTAGATCGAAATAAGTTAGTGCGTTTTAGACAGGCTCAGTCCAAGTTCCGACCGACTCCTTAGTGAAGAAATTATAATGACCATAGTTTGTTGTGGCGCGTTGTACTAGAACGAAATAAGGGTGGGCATTTATCATTTGAGATTTGGAAACAACACGAACGTTGGATATCTGAAACTTCAGGTACATGTATGTATTCTTGGGTGTGGGTTATTAGTGAACCGAGTGTTGTTGTTGTTGTTGTACGTTGTTGAAGAGTATTATGATTAGTGCTGAAACTTTGATTATTAAGTTGTATAGCCCGCCTAAAAGCGTACGGTACTATGTGATAACGATTTCCGACCGTTTGTGTCCGCTCTATATCTCAGACAGTTTTCCAGGTACAGTTCCATTTTTGTATGAGTGGATAATCTTGCCAAGAGTATCCACTCATACAAAAATGGAACTGTACCTGGAAAACTGTCTCAGATATCTGCCCCAAGAGTCGTGGGGCAGAGGCGTATTTGGGTATATTGGCCGCGTATCAACATGGACTGGCCTACAAACTAGTAAATCATTGAACCGTTCGTGTTAGCCAAGTTGACATGGCTGCGTTCATTCTTACTATACCATGATCAGGGATTCATACACGTCAGTTCTACGTACCGAATTTCGGTTCGTAGATTGAGTTTTAAAACTCAATTTTTCAGTTCAAAACTCATTTTTTTTGAGTAAAAAATCAAAAGTTTTCACCAAAATATTTATACTCAATTTGTGTGTTGGAAACTGAATTTTCAAGCTTCGGAAACTGAATTTTTAAGCTTCGTAAATTCGAAATTTCAATAGCCGGTTGTCGGGAAATCATCCCATGGTCGCGGAAGCACATGTCAATCTGTCGGCAGCAACAACAACGTCAAGTGCAAACTCCGTCAGCTGCTCCGTCAACAACAACAATGAATTTACCTTGGACGACTAGTCTGTTAACGGGATATATTCATCCGAGACTAGTTTATCCGACGTAATTTTAGTTGCATCGACGTATATTTTCGTGGAAGAATCCCGAATACTTTATGAACCGTAATTTCATTGAACAATCGACGAGTCGCCATTTTTTTTTTGGTTTCGTTTTCGTTCGACCTTTTCGTTCTCGTTCCTTCCAACGCAGGGAGATACAAACGATACTGAATAAACACACGTTGTTTTCGTAGAATGCCAATCGTAAGTATTTCTTTGTATAATCTATGTGGTCTGTCTTGAGAAAATAGTAATACCACGTTGGTTTAATATAACGAAAATTGACACAACCATACAGCGTGCGGTTTGAGAACTTGACAAGGGAGTGAACTCTTCCTAGCGAGAGAGCAAGCAAGCGTTATAAAGTGTTGCGTTGTTGTTTTTTTCCTTCTTTTTTTTGTTAACCATATTCTATCAAAATAATATCATCCTCAAGACTCCTATTATTGGTGTAACCCAATACAATCATCGTGTATATAAATAAAATATATATAATCATCGTTTTATAAACCAGTGTGATTTTTCATACTGGTGGTCATTTGTAATTGAATATTAATATCACAGTAACTGGAACTTCACTTATGTCATCACAATATTTTTATGTTTATTAATTCACTGCTTTTGTTAAATGTTCCCATAATTAAAATTATTTTTCTGTTAATGTTAAATTTTGGATAATGGTTTCTTCAAATTTAATTTTAGATCTAAATTAATAGATAAATGGGGTTTTTATGATATCAATATATATATTTTGTTATAATTACCACCTAAAAAGTTGGGCCATAGTTGTATACTGAAATTGGATGTGTGTTTGTGTATTATTCAGACAGTCCTGTGTGGAAGTTGGAAAAAGGAATTAAAAGTTCTTTTATGTAAATATTGTTGATTGATTGAGATATAACAGCTTTCAGAGAGGGAAATAGTTGACACTCCTCACTGCATGTATATGAAGAGTGCATGTACATGTATATATAAATGCAAACCAGTACCGGCAGCATTACAAAGTTTTAACTGATTACCTGAAGTATTACTCGTAAACAACTTGAATAAATCTAACATAATTTGTTCATGTATCCTGCCGGATACCTGAAAACATAATGATGGAAACGAGTAAACGCAATCAACAACACAAAATGGTTTTAATTACACAAAAGGTTAAAAATACCTGAATTGGTAACAGTAGACAAGGTTCACAGAAGGTAACACTTACCCTGGTTTGTAAAAAAATTATATACTCAACATTGGGGGAAAAAATGATCCTGGTTTGTAAAAAATTTATATACTCAATTTGAGGGAGAAAAAATGCCGATAAATTTTATTTTAACTCAATTTGAGTGAAAAAAAACTCAATTTTCCAGATTTCGGTTCGTAAAATTTGGACTTCTATGAATCCCTGGCATAAGTAAATATGCACACATGCAAATAATATTAATAATGCAAATATGCACACATGAGTAAATTTTGTGCATGTGTTTGGGGCTGTTGTTGACGTATCTGTCATTCATGATTGTGTATATTGGAAAGCTGGTCAGTTAATGAATGACCTTGACCTTTTGTTTGCAATGGATTTTTGAAGAAACTCCAGTGCATCATGGGATATCTTCCAGATTTAAAACATTTGATTGGTTAATTCAAATTTTCAAAAGGAAATTCAGTATTTCCATTGGTTTGTGACTAAACCTGGAAGAACAGAAGTTTTTTTGTACAGGTTCATTCATAGTTGTAGATCTAGCTTGACTCGCATATCAGAATTATAATTACAGAAAAATGACTGAATGTTAAATTAAGTACCAACCTCATTTTATAGCGAATTAAAACAATATTTTTATATTAAAGTTGTTGGTCACAGAATCATTGTGATTTCACTCGTCACTTTTGTTTGTACACATATTCACTTTCTCATCACATTTACAGACCTTTTCATGCCAAACTTTTTCTTTTGAAAATTTCGTGATACATACTCTATGACTCTTTCAATTTTGCAGGATTGCGCCAGCTTTATTAAGACAGGCTACATATGGAACAATAAAAATAGGAGTCTATCATACATTAAAAAGGGCATTTGTCTCGGACCCCAGAGGTGAGAATTCAACTGAAGTATGGGAATATTCTATGTTCATGTACAGACTTACAGGGTTTTTTTTGTATCCACTTTTTCATCGGGTAACGGTAACCTCGATTAAAAACTATTGCAAATTGAGTTTTTTGAAAATTAGAAATTGAGTTTTGACCAAAAAAATTGAGTTTTATTATTGATGGTAATATGCGCACCAAAGGCATGGAAAAAAATTGAGTTATAGTGAATAAATATTGAGCTCTCCAAGAGATATTTCAAGTAACCAAATAAAAATGTTGAATTGTCATGACAAATTATCGAGAAAAATCCAGTGCTACAGTGGAAATTAGCCCAGGCAAACACAACGTTCATGTTAGCTGTTCGTGTGGGCAATCACAATTTTCTTCGGATTAAAATACTCACTGGAACAGTTTTATTAAGCTTATATTCTCAGAAATAAAATGTAGGAATCATTTAGCTTCCTCTGGTTTTCAACATCACTTGGAAGATGTTGCCAGACATGTACAGTGGATGAAAAATAGACTGATTTCGCTAAATCGTGTCAGTCAATATAGTGGAAGTTGGTTTTATTTATCCATAAGTTTTGCCTTTCACATGTATGGCAGACGGGATGATGGGGTTTGACGGTCGACTTTCAGAACTTTGTGCATGATTTTCCGATAATAACTTTACTTCAAATATTGTAAAGAAGGATGACCTGTAAACCACTATCAGCTGTCGTAATTCAAAAAGTTGGCCTGTTTGTCCCTGTTGATCCATAAAGACCCAGTCAAGTAATCGCAATCATTTTCATGATAGGAAGACATTTTGTTAGTTCATTTTCGGCCTTATCCTTACGGGGAACTCTCGGGACTAAGCACTGTTCGTTTATATACAATTTAAAGCAGTTATTGTCAAAGATACTATGACCAACCATTTCTGCAGTTTTTACAACGAAAAGTAAAATTATATGTGTTTTTCTTTTATATGAAAATGAATAAAAATTGTTTTTTGTTCATTGAACGATGAAAATCTTGAAAAAAGGAGTTTTTGGTTCATTGAACGATTAAAACGTTGAATAATTGAGTTTTTGCATTTATTTTAATTAGGGTTTATTTAATTTCAAAAATTGAGTTCAATAGAGAAAAAGTGGCTAAAAACACACCTGGACTTATTGGATGACTTGTTTCAGATAGGAGTTATTAAACCGCCCTCCTTATGACGTTAGTGAGAACTACCTCTTTAAACCTGTTAAAATATAAAAGACTGTTTTTAATAACTTTGAGGTATTCAATTTCATTATAACACTCCAAAGTCTGCAGACAACTTATCTTATGTATACATGTAGGTGTGTCTTCGTTCAAGTTCCAATGCTGAATCCCATGGACCAATCAACTGGGACCATATTGGGCACACCCTAATCTATAGCAACTGATACCACATGGCTATGTGAAGAATGTCTATGTATGATTGTACGTTGGGATGATGACAGTTTTGAAGAAAATCATCAAGTTAACTTTTCAGTGAATGTGACACCCCCATGGGTGCCATTTTGGATTCACCCATGATGTTTTGCTAGGAGGATCATTCAAATAGTCAAGTCAGCTCTAATTGTTTCTTTCCACACCTAAAAAATACCCTGAAAGCTTTGATTTCACGCTAGGGGAGCATTAATGTTTTAACAGTTAAAATTTTCTCTGCTTAAATATGTTCATGGTATGAATCGATGGATTGATAAATTAATTAATTGATGCAATGATTTTACAGATGAGACTTTGCTTACCAATGTATTCTGCGGTGTGATTGCGGGTATAGTAGGAAGTGCCATAGCTAATCCAACAGATGTCTTAAAGGTAATGGATAAACTGCCCACGTCACATGCCCCATTTCATCAACATTTCTGTGCCAATATTTCAATAATTATAAACAAAGTTAATGATATAGGATATCTGAGCCTCAGTAAATTATACATACACAAGCCTGAAATTTGCAAAGGGCATTTCCCATAACCCCTCACCCCTCCCATAAACATAATATGTATGGTAACTATGTAATCCTCTAATTATTCAATCACAGGAAGTGACATTTCCCAACATAAAATCTGGGAGTGATCTAATGTATTAGAATATGACAGTTGACAAAATAGTTCAAAATCCTGCATATAATCCATTATTTCTTTCTCATTTCAATGATATTAAAGGGTGATGTAATTTATTAGTACCACTGTTTGAAATTTGTCCTCAAGATTGAGGAGGATTCAGAATTTGTCCTCAAGATTGAGGAGGATTCAGAATTTGTCCTCAAGATTGAGGATGATTGAGAATTTTGATAGGTGGATCCAAGTATTGATCGAGCTTAACAGTGATCACCAAAGTTAAGCAACGTTAAGTTTGGTCAATACTTGGATGGATGACCGGGTGCTGTACTGGCTGGGCTGATCAGTGTTCAGGATAATAGGAACTGTGGACACTCTCGTGTTCTGGCACATGTAGGCACCGTCATGATATGACTGAAATTTTTTTGAAAACAACGTTAAACCCTACTCAATCAATCATTGACTTTTGTTATGCTACATTCATAGCTATATCATGTGGCATAATGAAAGCATCACCTATACCAATGCAAATTTTCATGAGAAGAGGTCTGGTTGTCATGGTTACACCCAGCAAATCCTTATTTAAGGAAGGTTAATGTCAGTGTTTATTTATATTACTGTACATGTACATGTATGTGTTTGTAGTCATCCTTCTGGAGTTGAATTGACTGTTGATTTGTCATGTTTGTAGGTTCGTATGCAGGCAGGATCTGGTACCATGGAACAGACAGGCATGATGCAGGCCTTCCTCAATATCTACAGACAGGAGGGAGTCGCTGGACTGTGGAGGGTAAAACTCTTTAGCTTTCAATGTTCATTTCAGGGGTCGAACTAATACCTGCCCGGCTGCCCGAAACAACCTGAAATTGGCATGAGCAAGTAATTTTTTGCCCCTTCACCTGCCCATGGGCAACACCATTTTCCCTCAGTAAGCATATATCTGCAACACACTTCATGGAATCGGCAAATTAATACGTTTGTGTCTCAAATCTTCACCTGTTATCACTTAAATGCCAATATCCTCCATTTGGAGATCTCCTGCAAACAAAATTATCTCCCTTGATCGCTGCGTCGATTGTCCGCCAGGTGGCGTGCTCTCCGCGCATGTCCATCACTCTTTTTCCTTTGCAGTCTTGGTGACAAGACCTGTTTTGAAAGAGCTCCTGTAAACAGTAACTTTTGGATTGTTATAGACGCACTCTAGGGTTATTTTTTTTTTCTCCCGTAGTTCATTATGAACCAACGTAGTCGCCCAGCTATAAAGATTTATAGGAGCGAATCATGTCGTCAGTTTTAACGAGTTAAAGACTTGCATTTTCTTTGTTTTCAAAGGTGTGTTTACAGTCACCTATGGCGACGCAGTCAACTCTGGAGAGCGGCCACTGACCTGGCAAGATGTCCAGCTGAGAAGCAAGCTACTCAGGCCCTCTTCAACGACTTGGCTGTAAACGAAGTTCCTACCAGCAACTTATCGTTGAAAACGATACTGTTGCCAGTGGAATCTTCACAACAGTCCCGTGAAACAGTACAGATCACGGACACAGGATCACAGCTCCACGGCGAAGAGCAGTACCCTGGAGCTACATTTTAAGACGGTGAACAAGTTACAGACCCAAGACGGCCTAGTTCAAGTTCACCGGAGAAGATGAGTTACGGACTCTATACCGGAGCCGTTACAACCACGGATCTGGGCAGACCTCGGATTACAGTTCCCGTTCATCCAAGCTTCCGCAACTCAAGAAAGACAAGTCTGCCAGCCGGGACCTGGTGGAGAACCGGGACCCGGGACAGAGCCGTACCCTGGGCCTTCAAGGACCTCGACACCTCAGAGCGCCGGGACTCCGACTGCAGAGCACCTCGGACCCGACCATCGGAGAGAGAGGTTACTTCCAGAGGCGGTACTACGGCCCCGTACCGGGAACGGAGAACGACACGGACCTATGAAGTTCGGACTTATCCAGCACGCCGAGAGTCTACGTCTCACCGGGAGTCCACACCTACAGGCCACGGACTTTAGATCAGCATACGGGACCATGGCTCTGAGAGATCACGGCCCAATGCAGAACTCCGAGACCCCGTCAAGCCAAGAGCCTACAGGGACTACCGGGATACCGAGAGAATAGGCAAAGTGCAGACCAGTCAAGCCCAAGCCACGGCGATACGGTTTACTTCTACTGCACCGGCTAGAGTGCTGACACGGACTCTACTAGACAGCCCCGTCACAGACACGGATCAAAGCGAGTCCTCGGATACCAACTCCCGTTCATCCAAGTCCCCAAAGAACCGCCGTACCCCGGAGACACAGAGGGACACGGCGAAGAAGGCAGTCCGAGAATCAAGATCACGGACTCCACCACTACAGTGGGACCCCGGCTCAAGCACAGCTCACCGGTTCCACGGCACGGAGTCACGGCCCTATACCGGACGCCGGAAGTCGGACAAGCCAAAGGCCTACAGGGACCGGGATTCCAAGGAATCACGGCCCTATCCAGAGAGCCGTACCACGGAAGGGGAGACATCACGGCCCTATCCAGGGCGCCGTACCACGGAACTGGAGACCTCACGGACCTATCCAGACCGCCGTGACTCCGATACCGGAGCACCGCGGGAGGAAACTACAGCCCGGAGCCGTACCACGGACCCGGAGCCGTACCACGGAGCGGGATACCACACGGACCTATCCAGCGCGCCGAGAGTCTACATCTGAGAAGTCACGGACTCAAGCAGAACGGACTTATACAGATCACCGAGACTCCACATCCAAGGAGTCACGGACTTATGAGGAACGGACTCAGCCAGAACGCCGTGAGCCGGCCTCTACTCCAGCTTGGACCCGTACAACGGAGCCACACCTCGGTACTACGGCAAGCAGATCTCGTAAACGAAGTTGCACACCGTTACAACGCCGAGATTCCTATCCTGTACGTCATCATCGGGAGAGGGACCGTCCTAGACGTCGGACCCCTTCACCTAGTCCAGCCTACCAGAGTCGGTACCATAGGGACCATACCCCGGAGCGACCTTACAACAGACGAGGGAAAAGCCGTTCACCGGTTTCTCGTCAACAAGCATTGATGGCGAGGAGCGGACGTCTACCCACCATCACCGTAGCCCGGAGCATCGGGATAAAACGGAAGTCCAGAGATGAACAGGGATTCGTAGATCACCATTCTGGACCTGCCCCCAAGGAACAGACTTCTGCTCCAGGGGTACCTTCCAAGGCAAGCCTGGACAAGAAGCAGTCATCTCCAGGCTTCACAGCCCCTTACCAGGGTAGAGTTCCTTCATCGGAGACCCGTGAGATGACACGACCCATTCTTCTAGCAACGGTGGGAGGCCCGTTGACCGAGTGATTTAGATCCCCGACATACAGTGCTGGCAATTAGGTGCCTGACTCTGGGGTCGCTGGTTCGAATCCTGCACGGGATTCGACCAGACTCAGACTCGGACTATGAGGGTCACGCACGACGTTCCACTTCCTCGGCATCCTCATCTCATACAGATTCACCTCCTACGTCAGGCGGAGGTAGAAGAATAAGACATGCTACCCTTCAAAGTCAGGATAGCGGCGGTACACACGTTGACTCCAGAGATGCCCAGACCGGTGGTCGGCGATGACAAGCAGCCTGATGACCTCGCCGGGAACGGAGAAAACTTACTACGACACCTCTTTACGGTTTTAACAAACCTTCTGAGGAGGAAGCTGCGCCAACCTGCGCACCATCTCCAGCATCAGCCAACCTATACGACGCACTGGATCGACAATTGGAGACTTCGTCATCTCTCCAGGAGCCCGGTCCTTACAAGGCTTACACTCTTCACGGAGACAATCCACCGTTCAGGGCCCGAAGTCTGAACCGGATCTTGACAGACTGTTGAACTTCACGAGGACACCAGCGGGGGTACTTCAACAGAGGCAAGCCTGTGCTGTGGAAGATATGATGCTGACACAACACAGAATTACATCATACTCTGATTGGTTCCTGACGGCTATTTCCAAGGTGATTCAGGATCCAGACGTGAAGCATAAGCGGGATCATTGACCTTTTCACGGGCCAAGATGGAATTCTTCGGCGCCTTATCGACTCTAACAGAGGAGGTCGCCACGGAGGGTTTCTCCGGTCAGAACTCGGACAACCCAAGCTAGATGCTCAGAGTGGTGTTCGCCCTTACAAGGAAGGACAGTTCCAAGGTAAAGAGGGAATCTTCCGACCTCGTCAGTCAGAATTGATGGTTCTCAAGCTTCACCTTCAAACCACTAGTCATCCTTTCATCCTTCCCAAGCTTCGAGTCTTCACTCACCTGATTGTAGAACGGTCGACCCTGATGATATAGAAGATCAGCGTCGAAGAAGTCAGTCCTTACGTGAGGTCTACTCCAAGTCCCGACACTTCATCTGACGATCATCCTCAGTCTTCTAAGAGCCGGATCCTACTCCTCATCGGATAATCTAGGACTCCACCTACACCCGACATCATGATCAGGGGAATCTATTTCGGGAGAAACGGCTAGTCGGTTTTGACTTAACCCGTTTTTCTTTGGGGTGAGACATCCAGTCTACAGTGGGCAAGCCTAGTTTCACATTGAGGTCCCTTCCAAGGCCAAGTCAACACGGACCCGGACACTGGAATAGGACACGAGGATAAAGTCATCTCTAATCCGGAATGCGAATTAGGACTCCAGAACAGAACCTGGGACTCCAGCATTCATCAGGATGACAGTAGAGACCGGACCAGACGACGGAGCCGGACACTTACTGAGCATATTCGACTCTACAGGAGTTGGACTCCGACTCCCGATTGTCGTCACTTTTCGACGTTTCCAGAGGCCTTTGTCCAGTTTCGCCTCGATGATCATGGCGGTCCAGGGATATTTCCAGGGACCCCACGGATTATGTAGTACGGCTGCATTCAAGCGGCAAGCAGGTTTCCGGCATATGGAACCTGCACCGAGAACCAGACCATCAACACCATGACCCAGAGGTCCGTGGGATGGAACTACAGTCTACTACTCAACCGGGACCTAGCACAGTTTTGGCTAGCTCCAGGTACTCCTCATTACAGTTTCTCAACTACAACTGATCCTGAGGGCAAGAACAAGCAATCTAAGGATGGTCGTCCCGG
>JAVTVY010026182.1:0-11386 GCA_036873755.1 Hanleya hanleyi | reverse complement strand
CCCCCCCCATATCCAGTGTCAACTCTTCGATGCAGTAGTTGTTCCTACACTCTTGTACAATTGTGAAGTTTGGGGCTATGAACAGAATGCAATAATTGAGATGCTGCATTTAAATTCTGTAAAATAGTTTTAGGAGCTCTACCAATAATTGCATGGTATATGGGGAGTTAGGCAGAGTGCCTCTTGAAATAATAATTAAATCCAGAATGATAAGTTATTGGCACAAGTTAACTCAGTGTAACAATGAGTGTAAGATTTCCTCTGTCCTGTATAATTGTTCTTCTCAAGATGTACTGTATTGATGTTTACAAATTCCCCTGGTTGTGTAAAATTAAATCAATTATAGCCCAATGTGGGCTAACGAATATTTGGTTCAATCCCAGCCTATTGTCTTTACCAGTGTTGAAATCATATGTTAAACAAAGGCTGCTTGACCAATATAGTCAAGACTGGCATGCCACTGTGTTCAACGCTAGTAAATGCTTCAACTATAGAGTTTTCAAAGGGATTCTGGTAATGGAAAATTACTTAAATTGTCTGTCTTTCGGTATACGGAGTGCGATTTGTAAATTTAGATGTGCTAACCATTATTTCCCTATTGAAAAGGGCAGACACTCTGATATACCTCGACGTGAACGTTCATGTAGTTTATGCCATTGTAACGATCTTGGTGATGAATTTCATTATCTACTAAAGTGTCCGTACTTCAACAAGGAGAGAGCGAAATACATTCCAAGTTATTACTTTATTCGTGAATTTGATGGTCTCATGAATGTCACTAATAAGGGTCAGCTAGTCAAACTTGGTTTATTTTGTAAATTCCTGCTGTGTAAGTTCCGATAACCATGATAACGCGCAAGTTGTCTTTCTGAATATATACAGATGTATTCTCCAGTGTCAATTGTGACGGCTGCACGCCGCAAATGTTTGTATCGTTTTGTACGGTTTCTCACATATCCCAGTTGGGGTCCTTGAGAATAAACTCTTTTTTTCTCTTTTTTTCAGTTAAGCCCTGGACAGACCACTGAGCATTTACAATAATGTTTTGTCCACGTGGCCTGGGACAAACATAAAAAAAAAAAAAAATAAACAAGCACAAAATACCCCCCTCCACAAGAAATTTGAAAAGAATTCTCGCCATGTAAACATCAGTGGACAACAATTGTAACATTAAAACTATACTTTCGGTTACTGATGATAAATTTAGATTTTAGGGCGATACTTTTTGTTACAGTTGCAATTTAAAAGGAACTTTGTTCTCTTTCTTATAGAGTAGCTACATTTGGATCACTTATGATATAAATGTATTCGAGAGCGTTACTATTGTATCTATATAAAATAACAAATTTGTTACATAATTGGGACAATATTGTCAGCAGAAGTCAACTCGCATACAAAAGATAGGTCTAACGTAGGCCATTCTCCCAACGTCAGAGTTTGTAACCTCCAAACCGTCGATAAACACGACAATAGGGGATATACAATCTGATGCCATGAGAATGACGTAGGCCTACTCTATAGTATACAGTCTCAAAACATACGCAAAATATTCGTTTACGCTAGATTTTTTTTTCTCAATATTTCTCACACAAACCATTTTCGATTTCAAATAACCACGTTATATTATGATAATTTCCATATCTACATGCTCCAACAGAAGACTAGCCAATTTAATTTCGGCATTACCCAAAATAATGTCTAACTGACAATGAATTCCAACATGATTAAAATGGAGTATTGTATCTCTACCAAAATATATGAACGTCAGAACTAATAACTACATACCACTTGTAACAAGTTACATGAGATGATCAGACAGACAGACAGATTTTGAATTTGTGGCCTCCCATCCCAAGTTGGATGATGTAGGCCATGCCATTGAGTTTGCTTTAAAAAAAGAGTCAATTAAAATTAAAACAGTACTTGAGTATAAAAAATAAATACTTTACGTTTGATTTTAAAAGAAATACTGTGTTTTTAAAAGATGCACAATGTGATATATAAACATGTATATTGAGGCTCCAAAGACGTTATTTTGTAAGAACGGGGAGGTATTACTTTAAAAGATAATATAGAAACAACCAGCATGCATATATAACAAAACAACAACCCTATTTATCAGAAATATATAACTGAATTATAAAGGCCCAAACAGCACATGCATATTTTATTTTCAATTAACAATAAAGTCATCATATTAATGTAGACAGGAGTACTTGAGTGTTTATTAAAAACGATGTTAGATATAACATCTCTACTCCTCCTGATGAACACCGTGAATGAGGACCACACATGGCATCTTCAGACACTAATGTCCAATCAGAACGAGCAGAGATATCATTTAAAATAAAGCTCTTTTATCAAGTTGAGGAACATTTTACCCACTAAGATGATCATGTGGTGAACAACAGCTCGTATGTTCAGCTTTGCCTACAACAATGTCAGGAGTCAATATGACCAAAAATAAAATACACCGTTCCCCGCCAGGAGGACATGCCATGTCTTTATATATATTATTAGCTTGGTTCGCCGAGCACATGAGATAACTGGCGTGTTGCGAAAGCCTTTCACACTCAATCTGTCAATCAATTCTTCAAAGCGAACTATGCGAAAAGGGGACGTTCCAGAACTGGCATATCAACATGATGAGGGGTGGCGAGGCGGCGGAGGGGAGGAACCACCCAGACAATAAAAATTTAAACTGCTCCATATGGTCACTGCATTAATTCCCACGTCAAAGTTACCTGTGTTATCAGATAGTATGGCAGTTCAAGACGATGTCAACGAATGACCTCATCTGCATGGAGTAAAATTGCCATCCACAGACAAGACAGAAGTTTCTCTTCTTATCGGACAGGATGTTCCGTTAGCATTATCGCCCCTTGAAGTTGAATGTGGCAAAGGGAGTGAGCCATATGCCATGCGAACTATTTTTGGATGGACACTGAATGGACCGTTAAGTTTGTCTTCCAGACGGACTAGATCAGCAACGTCAAATTTCATCCGAGCTAATGAAAACCTTGAATTACAGATAGAGAAATTCTGGAAACTGGAATCTTCCGAGTCCTTGGCTGACAATAGGACAGAAATGTCGGTCAACGATAGACGTGTGGTGGACATTTGGGAAAGGACAACGACGCTTAAAGACGGACATTACGAGATGGACATACCTTTTAAGCATAGTCCCCCCAACTTACCGAACAATTACAGTCTAGCGACAATCGTCTTGAATCCCTTGGCAGGAAATTGCGCAATGATTCTGTTTTATGTGAGAAATATAAGGCAGAAATTCAAGGGCTACTAGATAAGGGTTTCGCGGAGAGAGTCCCAGACAACACGAAACCAACTGATGGAGATAAACCCTGGTACATCCCACACCATGGTGTCAGAAATGTGAACACGCCAGAGAAACTCAGGGTAGTATTTGACTGCTCTGCCAAATATGGAGGCATCTCACTCAACTCAGAGGTTCTACAGGGACCCGATATCATCAACAATCTCGTCGGAGTTCCGTTGCGGTTTCGTGAGAGAGAATTTGTCATCATGGGAGATGTGGAATCCATGTTTCACCAGGTTAAGGTTCCGCCGGATGATCGGGATGTTCTCAGATTCCTATGGTGGAAGGATGGTGATCCAACTCAAGAGCTGAAGGAATATCGCATGACAGTCCATCTTTTCGGTGGAGTTTGGTGTCCCAGTGCGCTTAGACAAACAGCCAAAGACAACAAAGCTGATTTTGATCTGGAAGTCGTCGAAACGGTACACGACAACTTCTATGTGGATGATTGCCTCAAGTCTGTGGCTAGTGAAGATCAGGCAATCATGCTTGTTGACCAATTGTGCTCTTTGCTAAACAAAGGGGGTTTCAACTTGACTAAATGGACGAGTAACAGTCGCAGAGTACTCGAATCTGTTTCACCCGAATCTAGAGCGAAAGGAATCAGAGAATTGAACTTATAGACATATCACTTCTCACTGAACGTGCATTAGGAGTTAAGTGGAATACAGATACTGATGAACTCGGCGTTAGGGTCGTACTGAAAGAGAAACCCATCACGAGAAGGGGCTTGATAAGCGTTATAAGCTCTCTCTATGACCCGTTAAGATTTGTTTCTCCTGTTATTCTTCAGGTCAAAAAGATATTCCAAGATGAGACAAGATCCAAGAAAGGATGGGATGATCCATTGAAACCCGAAAACGTGGATAAATGGAATTCCTGGGTACAAAGCTGACCGAAATTGGAACAGATTAAAGGGAACGTAAACTCTGTGGTAAAACACCGCGGGAATTATACAAGAGCCCCTATAGATTAAAAAAAATCGTGACAAAGATTTTTTCCCATTTTTCTCCAATGAATGAGAAAGACGCAAACATAGAAAGTACTGGGATTTGCAATTTCTTGAGGGCGCCGCCATGTTTATTTTGGGCATGATTTTAAACCAATGGGAAAGCGTAATATTCAGTTGTGCCGATAATCTCCTACGTCATCGGACATTCTCTGCGCTGAGATAACATAGCCGCACATAGTCGTTTTTATGCACCTCTCCGTTCCCCGACTGACAGCTGCAATGTTATATATTAGTTTCGTTGTAGAATACGGCCTGATTCTGTCAGATATTCTACCATGCCGGGCTGCTCTGAATTTGGCTGTCACAAGGTGCCAGGTAATCCCGACACGTCGCACTATCATCCTCTTTCATGTTTGTGACCTACAGTCTCGAATACTGCATGTGCACCTCTGCCAATTGACGCGTTTTTACCTTCAGAGGCAGAAGAACTAGTGTACGCTGACGTCACGATTCTTCAAACATGGTGGCCTCTATGTTGTTCCAGTGTAGCCAAGTTAAAACGTTTAGTACTGCTTAAATGTAAAAAAATATCTGATACACGATTAGGATTCTATGAGGAAAGAGCTTTTAACTGGCCACGCACGTTCACCAGAGTGTACGTTCCCTTTAAGTTCCATCGGTGTATTTTGCCTCCTCGGTTTGGATTACCTGCTGTAGTTCAATTACATCACTTCTCGGATGCATCGAGTGAAGGTTATGGTACGGTTAGTTACCTGAGAGTTGTAAATTCTACAGGCGATGTACACTGTAGTTTCCTCATTGGAAAGTCACGGTTAGCCCCAATCAAGCCAATCACAATCCCTCGATTAGAATTATCTGCAACCGTAATCTCGGTGAAATTGGATCGCATGCTTCGGCACGAACTCAGATTGAACATTCAAGGATCTGTGTTCTGAACAGATAGTACAGTCTTACTACAATATGATATTGTAGTACGACTGTACTATCTGTCCAGAACACAGATCCTTGAATTATGTGAAGAAATGAAGACAAGCGTTTTCATACGTTCGTAGCTAATCGAATAGCCGTTATTCATGATGGATCGTCTCCTAGTCAGTGGAGATACGTGGATTCAGCGAATAATCCTGCCGATGACTCATCACGTGGACTTGACGCTGATAAACTGCTGTCAACCAAAAGATGGTTGAATGGTCCTGGATTTCTGGGGGAAAATGAGTCAACATGGCCAGTGTTGCCTGGAAATGACTTGAGTTTTCCAGATGATGACAAGTGAAAGTGTACAGCATCTCTAAAGATGAGTCACGCGACGTGATTGATGAGTTACTGGAAAGGTATTCATCGTGGTACTATCTCAAGAGAGCTGTTGGCTGGATATTGCGACTTGGACAGGCGACTTAGACAGATACTCTATGAGAAAGCTATTGCGAAACGTGTGACAATTCAGACACCGAACGCGCTAACTGTGTCTGAGATCAAAGATGCTGAAGTTGCGATTATCAAGTTCGTTCAGAAACGACACTTCAGTGAAGAATTTCGCATACTGCATGCCAACACTGATGGTTTCGTGAAGCGATCTTGCTCAATATTCGCACTGGAGTCAGTCTTGAATTCTGATGGACTCATTTGTGTCGGAGGTCGCTTGAACAAGGCTCCAATTCCGGATGCACCCAAACACCAAGTTATACTACCAAAGAACCATCATATAGTTTCTCTCATTGTGCGTGACTACCATAGTCAGTGTGGCCATTCCGGCAGAGAACATGTGCTAGCTGATATCAGACAAAAATTCTGGATAATCAACGCCAGGCCAACTGTAAACAAAGTGCTCAAAGACTGTGTTCCTTGTAAAAGGAGACAAGGCAAGCTCGGTGAGCAGAAAATGTCAGATCTACCAACAGATAGAGTGGCGCCCTACAAGCCACCGTTTTCATTTGTCGGTCTTGATTGCTTTGGACCGTTTGAGGTCAAACGGGGCCGGAGTAAAGTCAAGAGGTGAGAATGCCTCTTCACATGTTTGTCCATACGAGCGATACACATTGAGAAGTTAGATTCAATGGATACTAACTCCTTCATCAACGCGTTGAAACGATTTGAGTGTAGTAGAGGAAGGCCGGCCAGAGTGAGATCAGATAATGGATCTAATTTCATAGGTGGTGAACGCGAACTTAGAGAAGCAATTCAGAACTGGAACCAGCAAAAAATCAACGACCAGAGATTGTGTGGGAATTCAACCCACCAGCTGCCTCTCGAATGGGCGGTTCATGGGAGAGACAAATTCGTACTGTTGGTAAAGTACTCAATGCTCTGCTGCAGAGAGAGCAGACGCTAGAAGATGAGGACTTGAGTACACCCTTTTGTGAGGTAGAGTCTATTGTCAACAGTAGACCACTGACGGTGGTATCTGACAATCCAAATGATCTTAATCCACTTCCCCCGAACCACCTTTTATTGTTACGGTCAGGCCCAGAGTTTCCAGTAGAACATTTCACCGGAGAAGATACGTTCCGTAAACGGTGGAGATGTGTACAGTATCTGACTGACTCATTCTGGAAGCGATGGATCCGGGAGTATTTACCAACTCTTCAGTTACGACAAAAGTGGATGACACCAAGGAGAAACTTTCGTGTCGGTGATGTGGTGCTGATTATGGACAGCAGTACTCACAGGCTTAACTGGCCTTTGGGTAGGATTGTAAAAACCTTTCCAGGCAAGGACGGTCTTGTCCGGTCAGTAGATGTGAAGACACGCTGGACGGTTCTCACAAGACCGATCGACAAGCTATGCTTGATAGAAACTGTTTCAGACTAACTGTTAACCAGTGGTAGTTCGAAAACCCATACGCACTAGCAAATTAGTGCTTGTGAACGGTGACATGTATGTCCTAGTATGTCTTTAAAGAATGGAGAACATTGATAATTTCCGGGTAGAAATCAATGTAGAACATTACGAACTGTGAAATTACAAGAACTACCAGCATTCTTTTTGGATAATCATAACTGTTTATGATTCACATTAGCTTGTTCATGTTATATGTGTATTTTGTTCAAATGCTCGGTTATGTTAAGCTCGCATTTAAGGGGCCGGGATGTAAGCGATGAAAGCTCTATGTCGATTTAAGTTTAAGTCCGTTTCCGTTTGTTGGACCGGATTGACAATTTTAAGGTAAAACGCGATTGGCGGAGTGTTGTGGCGAGCACATTTTGAAAATGTTGGTTGAACGTCGTCTATATTTGGTCTTAATTTTGATGTAAACGGTTGAACGCCAAGAAATGGTCAGACATAAGAAGATTTAACAAACAGTATAGACACCAGAAGCTGACAAAATATTGTAAGTATATGTCTATTAGTGCAAACACAGCCACACATAAAACCTCTGTAAGCAAGCACACGTTTGTTGAAATGAAAGTTTCTTGTTCTAAAAACTATAATCAGGATATCATGTTTGACGAAGTCTGACTTTCCTATATAACTGCTAGTATATCATATCCTTCGTCCTCAAATGCTCATGAATGTTACACAAACGAACAATATATATTTGATGAGAACAATCACGGTTGATGATAGGAATTATTCTGCATTTGAGCTAATATTGTTATATTTCCCCCCCTTTTTTGGTTCCATGCATGTAGCTTGAACCTTCTTCTTCTTCTTCTTCTTCGTCATCGTCCATGGATTGGGACATTGGGGAGCCGTTTCTGGGTTCCATGGGAATAAAGAAGTGTATCAGAATTACCGGCTGCTGTTGACAGCTCGTCCTTTTGACATACTCCCTAATCTCACTTGTGCGAGTGAGGATCCTTACAATTCACTGCTAAATAAATAATAAATATTAATATGCAATTAGTTTTAGGCTAACAGTCTCTCAGTGAAGTGTGGATATTAGTGCTGGGGTGGGTGATCCCCAGATGAGAGAACAACCAGCGACGGACCAAGGGCAAATAACAGGCTCTTTTTCTACCCTTTACTGGTGCACAAATTACAGCTTGTTCCCTAAAAGCCCAAATTAGACTTGGATTTTGACATCGGTGAGAGGACAACAGGGATTGCTATTCAGTTACCTGGGTAATCCACGATGGCCACCATCAACGATCTTGCATTGCCAACCGTTGGATATCTACACATTTCTTGTCCGACCAAGAACTGAACTATTATTGAGCCAATCGACTCCAAAATTTGAGAGCGTCCTGACATCGGTGAGAGGACGCTTGGGATTGCTTTTCAGTTACCTGTGTAATCCACAATGGCCACCGCCAGCCATCATAGATTGTCAGCAGTTGGAGCATTACACATTTCTCAGTTGTCCGACCAATAACTCGAGAACTATTGAACCAATTGACATAAAACTTGAAGAGTGTCTTGACATCGGTGAGAGGATAGTTGGGATTGCTTATCCAAGTTGGCCAATTGTCAGCCATCTTGAATTTTAAGTGCTTGTCCGGGCAATAAATCGAGAATGATTGATCTGTTCGATTTCAAACTTGAAGACTGGCTTGACATCGGTGAGAGGACGGTTATGATTGCTTTTGGTTACCTGCATACTCCAAGATGGTCGCCGTCAGCCGTCAGCCATGATGCTGGGTCGACATCGGGCCTTACAGACTAATCTTTTGTGTTAAATGCCGTTATTTTCATCTGACGACGATACAGCTCACCAATCCCCAGTGTACGAGTTGTCACAGCGACACAGCTCACCAATTACCAATATACGAGTTGTCAGAGCATTTCCATCCTAGCTCTCTAGATTTGTATCTAATACCGCTTATGCCGATGCTAGGGGCCGTGTGGTCATGTCATCTAAGTTGCCACATGAACAGGTACAATAAAGCGTACCTGAGATACAACACATATCACGAATCGTTAGATTCTTGGTATGTGCTTTAGAATGGGTTAACCAGAAAACTATATACTGTGAAGTCATGTGGCTCTGTCAGTATGTCGGCACCTCTTCCCACTTCCCTTATATGCGTTGTAATTTACACATTTCTTGCTGACCAAAAACTCGAGAACTATGGAACCGATCGACTTCAAACTTGAAGAATGGCTCGACATCAGTGTGAGAACGGTTGAGATTGTTTTTCTTTTACCTGCGTAATCCATGATGGCTACTGTCAGTTATCTTGAAGTTTTAGCGCTTGGATCATGTCCGGGTATTAACTCGAGAATGATTGCACTGATCGACTTTAAACTTGGAGAGTTGCTGGACATCGGGGAGAGGACGATCGGAATTGCTTTTCAGTTACATGCATAATTCAAGATGGTCGCCATTAGCCATTTAGATCAGTAAGTCGATTACTATGACACTGAGAACCCGTATACATCAGTGCCCTTCCACAAGTGCTGAGCTCTTGGAATTTGGTATGTAATAAACAATTGCATGCAAATTCTGTTTTTTTTTGTTCAACAAACATTTTTATGACATTATCACCTCACTTTGCAAAACTCAGATATATATTCAAGAAAGATATAAGTAATTTTCGTTTTCGTTTAAGTTATTTCGTAAAAACCTCTTGAAATAATATATTCCATACACTTGTGGAAGTAGACAAAATGGTGATAAACCATTTATAAAGTGCGATAGATATCAAAGAACAGTACCGGTATTAAAAAAGTTGTTATCGAATAGAGCATGCTTTTGCTGTACACTCGGGTTTCATATTTTCATTTTATTTTATCCACTCACTATCGAATCCCAAATGCTGAATATATATGTGGATCCACTCACTATCGAATCCCAAATGCTGAATATATATGTGGTTCAGGAAGACAGACATTTAACACGAGCATACAACACGCATTTAGGAACTGTTGTGACTACACAGCTGCAAAAGTAGTTTGGTGTTTAACCCTTCTCGCCAGTCAGCAGTATCTGTCAATTTGTTTCCAAATGGAGTTCTAAATATAAATAGGTAGACCAGAAAATAATTTCCTGTGGACATTTTACATGCAAATTGTATCAGGTTTCTATGACGTCAGTAGTATACAGCGCGCAAGATAAGTAATATTCTCCCCGGATGTAGAGGTCATAGAGGTCAATTTGTGTGTTTTGACGTCACAATTGAGGAGGTGCGCATGCGTGATGAGGGGGCGTGGCCTGTGTGGTGGGAGGTGGGACAAGATGGCGGCCTGTTTGTGTGTCGTGTGGGAGGTGGGACAAGATGGCGGCTGGTTTTTTGTGTCGTGTGGGAGGTGGGACAAGATGGCGGCCTGTTTGTGTGTCGTGTGGGAGGTGGGACAAGATGGCGGCCTGTTTGTGTGTCGTGTGGGAGGTGGGACAAGATGGCGGCCTGTTTGTGTGTCGTGTGGGAGGTGGGACAAGATGGCGGCTGTGACGCTAAACCTAATAATTCTCTCTCTCTCTCTCACCAAAGGTCAATGAGTGCATAGTTCCGGCAGAAAAAAAAAAAAAGTTCCGGCAAAAAAAAAAAAAAAAAATGTATTCATGCGCGGTGATGCAGTTTGGCCGTGGTTTTGGCGGTGATTCGGTCTCGGGAAAAAGCTTCCGCGGAGAAAAAGTAGTCCCTAGATAAAATGGTCCGATTGGGTCGAGTGAGGTATCAAAGTGAAGCTTATGTGAAGGGCATCTAATGGGCTGGGTGTGGGGTTGAACTATCGGCCTTCTGCGCATGCGCGGTGGCCGAAGGGTATGAAAATAGCCGTGTTGGAGCTAGGGAAGCCCCTAAGGGTCCGAAGGGGTCGAGTGAGGTATCAAAGTGAAGCTTAGGTGAAGGGGCATCTAATGGGCTGGGTGTGGGGTTGACATATCGGCCTTCTGCGCATGCGCGGTGGCCGAAGGGTATGAAAATAGCCGTGTTGGAGCTAGGGGAGCCCGTAATGGACCAATGGGGTCGAGTGAGGTATCAAAGTGAAGCATTCGTGAAGGGGCATCTGATGGGCTGGGTGTGGGGGTTGAACTATCGGCATTCTGCGCATGCGCGGTGGCCCAAGGGTATGGAAATAGCCGTGTTGGGAGCTAGGGCAGCCCCTAATGGACCAATGGGGTCGAGTGAGGTATCAAAGTGAAGCTTATGTGAAGGGGCATCTGATGGGCTGGGTGGGGGGTTGAACTATCGGCATTC
>JAVTVY010026181.1:0-11432 GCA_036873755.1 Hanleya hanleyi | reverse complement strand
TCAGCAAGTGTCAGATCCTATATCAAGATTCAGTAATCAGCCGCCGCCCATAAAGAAATTCCGCTTCAATAATCGCAACACCTATTTCGTATGAGAGTTAGCCCCAACTCCAATGTGTATGAAATAAATACAAGAAAAATACAGTTTTCAACGATGTCAGCAAGACATAAATATGTTCTATACATAAACTCTTAATCACTGATCATTATTCTTTATCCAAATGAATTCCACGTCGTGTCCAGAATATCAGTCACGCTATGAATGTGATGTTCATTTGAACACTATGTGAAACTATGATATCCAAACAACCCCCAAACTTAATAAATTAATATCCTATCAAAGCTCCCCAATCGTACATGTCGCTATATAGAATCTTAAGTATTTCAATTGAATTTGGTGTTCTGAGCGCCCAAACCATGAATATTTGATCGCATTATGACATCATGGTCGCATCTGGACTAATCCGCTTGCAGTCGGGGGGGGGGGGGGGGGGTATGGTAACCTTGTCCGTTTACCCTAATGTTTACACCAAAGACCAGTCCATATATCTACCTCGTATAATGGTGCCAAAATGTCGAGACCGCGGAAACATGAAAAGACATGTCTAAGTCGACTGAACCAACCAAAAATTCTCTATCATTAATGTTCCCTTCCAAGCATTATGAAGCGTTCCCAGGATTGGTTGACACTCGAGTTACTGCGAGCCTGCTAGATCCTTCAAGCGACATATCCAAATAGCGAAGAAGATATGATTTAATTTTAATTAGATTGAACAGCCTCAGACGTTATAAATCGTGGGACAAACTGACGTATGGCGACTAAAGGGCAACCATATAACTCAACCACAGGCTTTTCTCGGCACCTCAGATTCAGACCTCAGACCCGAGAATACGGTGGACTCTCAGACGTAGCCTTAGTATCTCAGCCGCGATGTTACTGCAGATGTTCATTTGAAGACTATGAAGTATCCACACGGCCCTTAGAACCGGCTTAAGCGGAATTAGATACGCTAACTCGGGTGCTGTGATGACAGAGATCAGCTCAAACAAATAACTCATCTGATGCTAATGAATGCGCATCGTGGACGTCTGATGGAGTAAACGTATCAACATGGGGTAAACCTGGTGAATGCAACAATACCCTGAAAAACTAACCTGTAACTAACCTGACGTCATACGGCTTAAATTTCCCACCAAAACAATAAACCTACACATACTTTTCGAGAGGGCCGGCCTCGGAGACTAACAGTTCACCAGCAGAAACCTACCATATACAGGTAATAAACTGGAGCGATGTGCAGAAAGGTGGGGAAAATTGACGACGTCTGGCAACTAAAGAGCAAGCATATTACTCTACAGGAAAGCTTCCCTCGGCACCTCACATTCAGACCCGTGAATGCGGTCGATTCTCGAACGTAGCCTAAATATCTCTGCCGCGCTTTACCTAGATATCAGACCATACCAACATGCACGGCCGCCATTTCGATTCTACCCATATATTTCATTGCAAACAAGATTGAGCAAACAGATAATCTCCATCAATAAAATCGTTTCTTATTCATTACAGTTTATGTTTCCTCACAACCCCTTGCTGTGATTGTATCAAAGTTGCGTATACCCATGCAAAAATCATTATATAGCAAGTGTTCACAAAGTAACGTTGAGTTTGACAAGAGACATGAGAAATCCCAACTAATCCAGATTTTTGTGGGGCACTCTCAATCAGATTTTGTTCTTCTGTCTTATTTCAGGCCAGATTATTAGTTTGTCACCCACAAAATCATGTTAATTTACTTCTGTACGACGCTTGGTGCAAATGAAACCGTTTGATACACTGTCCAGATATAATCGGAACATTTTCTAGAAATAAAGAAAGAAAAAAACAGAAGAAGGCGCGATAATCAGGCACAAGTAAAGGAAAAATACAATTTCTATAGTTATGACGTCAACGTCATAGTGACGAAACTAAAGCAGTTACGGGAAGTCTGATTACTCTACCTTTCAGGCCAATATCCAAAAGCAATGCGTGAAGGAATTCAGTATGATAAACCGTGAACTAAAGAAAATATGGGACCGTAATCACCCCTACCCCCATTCGGTTTCAATGGTGTCATGACCGGAGAACATCTATATGAATCCATGCTGAGGTCAAACGGAACTTAGTAGAAAGACGTTTCTGGTCCAGAATTAAACAGGAGACATATATCTTTCAAGATTATATGTCAAATACGATCAGGAATGTATTACTGTGAAAGAAACAGAGAAAATCGGAGAAAATATTCCCGAAAAATCATAAGGGAAAGCCTCCTCGAGCTCATGACGTCACTATGATGTGCTCAAATTAGCTAGAGAAAATCTCATTATTTTAGCTGAAAGGTCATTATTCGGAGGTGAATTTGTGTAAGTTTCAGATCGCGAAGCGCAGGGGTAATGAAATTATGAGGGATGAATTACCCCTACCCCCATTTCGGTTTCAAATTTTTCAAAACCAGTGAGCATCAAACAATTGCATGTAGCATCGTTAGGCACCACCGTAGATATCTACATCAGGTATTTAATTGACCGCGAGATGTTGATCTTCCAGAAAAAGAAGTCAAACAAAATCTACGCGGGGGGTGCTACGGAATGACATGTTCTCGCGAGTGGCTACCCGACTAATATGGTTAAAAGTGGATCGTCTGCGTCAAGGTCTTCTACCAGTATTTGCGAGCAGATTTTCATAATTCATGCAATTTTATTGACAAAGCGACAAATATGCGAGGAGACTGGATAGTTTTATTAATGTGTTTTTATTTGTGTAGCACAGATATTTGGAAGAGCTGCCTGAGTTTGTGTTAAGTCCCCATTACTTATATATGCCTGCATGGTGTTTATAGTAAATTTGTTTGTTGACAACGTGCGAAAATTCCTGTTGTTGTTGCTGTACGATCATTGCGTATATAATTTAGTTTGAAAAAGTTTGAACACCACCAACAACAAAACTTTTCGAAAGCGGTACCTGACAAATTCTGTTGTTTGCACTTTCGAAAAGTTTTGGGGTCGGCGTATTCGACTGATGAAACGGAATTCGACAGATGAAAACGGAAACTCGGTCGGTTATTTGTTGATAGCTCGCTTGATACTGGTTCGATTCTGACAATCTAAACTTTCCGGAGTAGCTGAAGAGATTCTCTTTTCAAAAATATATAGTTTGATAACGAAAGTTTTTTTAATTTTTGAGATAGTGGGCAACTGAAATTGCCCATGTAGAAGGTACATGCATATATTTTATATCATTTTATTCGTAAGAAAGTAGAGCGTTCCGGAAACCTGAAAGTACCGTAATTCAGTCAGTCCACGGAATAATTTTCCGGACAAGAAAAACCACATGTCGGTCGGTCCAGAAAAAAATTCAGCGAAGTCGACACGAAAATTTCAGTTGCCCAGTATCTCAAAAATTAAAAAAAACTTTTGTCATCAAACTATATATTTTTGAAAAGAGAATCTCTTCAGCTACTCCGGAAAGTTTAGATTGTCAGAATCGAACCAGTATTAAGCGAGCTATCAACAAATAACCGACCGAGTTTCCGTTTTCATCAGTCGAATTCCGTTTCATCAGTCGATTATCTGATCCCAAAGTTTTGTTGTTGTTCAAACTTTTTGAAACTAAATTATATTCGGAGAGCAGAGTCCCCCGGAATACATAAATTTGCAGTGGACAAGATCCGGTCCAGTTCACAAGACGAGAAAAATGTAAATACTATTGTTGTTGCTTCGACACATATCTCCTCTGGAAATATATTCCATGCAGTATGTGTACACATTAAAATAGTAACGAACGCCGACTTCACGGGAAAGAACGTACGAGTGTTGAAAACTGGTGTCTTCATAATCCCAGAACCTGAACCTGTCAAGTGCGACAGTCGGAACAAGATTTACAACGTATGATCGTACAGCAACATTAACAGAGATTTTCGCACAAATTGTCTCTCCAACGCTATCGTTGTCAACAAACAAATTACGAACTATAAACACCAGACATATATATTATAAGTAATCTGACTTACCGCAAACTCAGACAGATGCAAAAAGCGCACAGACGGCAAACACGAGGTGGGCAGATTACCATATTACCAGGTCATCAATTTACATTTACAACAGTCTACGGTGACAGCACAGTGCTGGCATGAGTTATCGCCTGGTGGGCGCTGATAACCGGGTTTGAGCCGATCGCCCGGAACCAAAGAACAAAAAAATAGTCCACGGATTTAAGCAATCCCTGGGCGAAGAAATGAATATGAAATACACTCAAATTCAGATTTCGTTTTTTTTCTAGTTCACATGAAACGATTACGACTGTTTTCTTCTTCATTTTCTGGTTAATATCCTGATATAAGACTTAACACAGTGAAAATCACTGGCGGAGTGATACAGGTTAACCCAGGGTCATCGCATTATAGTGCACGTACACATTTGCATAAATTTCGGCAGCATAGTCTGGTCGACACCGCTACGCGGTGGCGATCCAGACAAAAAATGACTAAAATAATAAAAATATTTCAACATGCTTACCCGAGAGTACGACGACTCCCACCCTTAAGATCCGTTTACCGAATGATAATGTTGAACCATAGGAAAACAAGGATAAAAGAACATTCGACAGTTGATGATATGACCGCAAACCGGATTATACTATTAGTTTGTTGATGGTTCTCAGGGTAGAAAAAGTCTAATTTGGGCTGTAGTGCCCGTTCCCACTCGACTTAGCGCCAAAAGTTTGAAGGCACGTTTGACTAGCGGAACTGTGGAGCTTCGTCAATAAACCCCCGACGCCAGCGCATTTGTTAAGTTACCTTGAACGATTCCTAACAAAGCGGATCACCAACTGGTGGGTACCTTGAAGTACTTACATTGCTGGCTCCTCCAATCCGCACAGGTTTCCGTCGCTGGGCGGCATCTGTCGGCCAAAATCCGCCATTTTTACCCGATGAATAGCGTTGCCGACACGAGAGGTCTGAGGTCTGGCAAAAACCCGAAAGTTCCAATGATTGAATCTCCAGTGTGACAATAGAAACAAAGCTCTGAAATTTTAAACTAGTACACAGAATTTTGGCAACAAAATCATTTTTATTCAAGATTAAGTTAGTAGACAATGATAACTGCAATTTCTGTTTGAACAACTCTGAGAGTATTCTACACTTGTTTGTTGAATGTTCTCACTGTAAAACACTTTGGAGGGAATTAAGCGACTGGCTAATATTTTTTGACTATCATATTGTTCTATCGCCTTTGCATATTATATTTGGCATTCAAGACGCCCCTGTTGTAATAAATCACTTGATACTTTCTGCAAAATATTACATATATAGATCCAGTCTCGCAAACCAGGTAACAAATTTTGTATATTAGCAATGTATCGGCAAGTATTTAGAATAGGAAAACAATTGGCACTGACTAACAACCCATTTCATCATTTTGAAACGAAGTAGAATTTATTGAAAATATTCTTTGAAAGAGTCCAATATAGCTAAAGAGCTTTAGTATTAAATCACTACTTCGTGAACTTTCCTCAAGGATACATTTAAGGGCTACAATTGTGAATTGAATTGAATTGAATTTATTCACCAATATTAACATCGCACATGTATATCAATGGCATTCAGAATAGAAGTCATAAATAAAGATTCTTAAATGGTGCACTAAACTGACTCCATTGCCCTTCAAATTGAATGCAGTCATCTGTATAGCAATGATAAAATGTCTGGATTTCAACTTTGAAATTCTGTTAGCACATGAGTCTAAAACATCTTAAGATGGCAGTGTTCCAAACATGGTACGCGGAATGACATGTAATTGGGTGTTTCCAAGATCTAGATGACTTAATTTCCGAATGGGCGCAAATATCTGGTGCAGTTCAAACATCCCAACCGCAGTATTTCGAGGGACTTGCTAATCAACGCATCCTTTTAATATATTTTAGTGTGTTGCCCACAATGGCATGAATGTTGACCTGTGTTATCTTTGGCATTTCGGTGAACAAATTATTTGGTAGGTTATGAATACTGTTTGATCGTAAACCTAATTTTTTTCAAAGACACCAACAGTTTGAACTGTGAACGGCATGATTTGACACCTATTACGGCTGAAGGATAATTTGTGACATTTAATTGTTGTAATTTGTTGCTATCCAGTGTCAATATCTCCAAGTTCGGCACGGTCTACAGTATCTCCGGAGAAATTTTCAATCCAGTTGTCCTCCAAACTGAGAAATTTCACGGATATATCGGAAAGACAATCGAAAAATCCGCGTGTTATCCTTGCCAATGACATATTATTGTTCAAGAGTATTTCTGCAACTCCAATCGCTTGAAGATTACATACTACTTCTTTAATTTCAATCGGAGGTATGCGGTTCCGCTCAAGTTCCGTTTCCGGTTCCGTTTCCGAATGTCAAAAAAGACAAATGAATCATTCGACAAGCGCTCCACTCTGCAGCGTGTGAGGCCTCGATATTTCAACGTTAACTTCGTGATATTGGTCAGTGAATTCTTGTCTACAACGTTCAGATATGAACGGTCCATTGGGAGTCATTCTGTATCCGCTGGCTCTATTGGTACGTAGCTGATATCTTTGCATAAGACAGACCACGGACAAAGCGATTTGGAAACATCGCCTTCTCTACTTGACTTTCGCATATGAACCCTTTTGGAGCGAACGATGAGGCAAAGTGTTGTCTCAGCAAGCACAACATGTAGATAAAAACCAACTGCTATAAGCATGACTGATGAATGAACTTTTCTGGACATTACAGGAATTCCAAAATAGTGACCTGAAAACAAAACGAATCAAATTCCAAGCATAATTGATCAACCTGTAGCCATGTCATACGCGGTAAGACTGACCATGGGGTCGTGTGTATCCATTTCAGCCTACTTTCGGCAACTGCAAGAGGGAATTTCCTGAAATCAATACCACGTGACTTCGTTAGCCAATCAGCTAGTCTACCGACGTAACCCCAACGTAATCCGCCATTTTCGATTACAACCCCCCTAGTCCGTCATTCATAATCCATCCGTCGTCCATTAAAGAATATCCGCGTCTATAATCCAAAGACCTATTCCATATTCCATGTAACAGTGTTAGAACCAAATTCAAAAGGACAAGCATACTATACATAAACATAGGCTTGTTTCCTGCAAGAGAGAAGCGGTCAACAGTTTTCAATGATGCCGACAAGACATCATGATGTTCCAAAAATATCAAATCTGTATCGCTGATCAGTATTCTTAATCCATAATAATCGTTGTAAATTCGCCCTCTAGAGAATGATGTATCTCAGTCACGCTTTGATTGTGTATGTTCATAGGAACATCATGAAGATCTTGAAGTACATGGGTTCATACGGCCTCTAGCCCCGGGTTAAGCCGAATTAGACACAAGTTACGAAACGTAGCGCCATAGATCTTGCACGCTACGTTCGTATTTTGCTATCAGCATGCGATATGTATCGCCAAATTTGAGAAACTTTGAGTGGAGGAGCTTGGTGGAATAGCCCTGTTTTACAACTTTCTGCAACAATGTGTTGTGACGTTGATTAAAATCGTCACATTTAACACAGGATCTAGCAAATGATACTAAGCGAGATATGTATACGCCATATGCAGGTCCCACTGGAATATTACTTTCCAGAAAGGGATAGTTTACGGTGTCGAAATTGTAATCATCTCTTTTGTCATAAAGTCGACGAGAGAGAATGCCCGCTTCATTTTTATAGAGATATAGATCTAAATATGATGTGCCTGTAGGGCTATCTGTAGTTTCCTTCAAATCCAGTGAAGGTGGACATATATTCTTCACTGCGGCATTTAAATAGCGATTATCCACAGCGAGAAGATCGTCTATATAGCGTTTGGTGAATGAGAAGGAACGGGCTTTGAATGGATCGGTTTTTGAAAGCGCCTGCAAAAAGTCATATTCATAAGAGAACAGATACAGATCAGCCAACAGGGGCGCACAATTAGTACCCATTGGAATACCTATATGCTGCTAATATATTGTGTTGCCAAATTTCACATAGATATTTTTAATGAGAAATTCAAGCAACAATATAAACAAAGAAACATCCCAGGAATGATATCTCTTGTATGTAGTAGATGTAGTCATGTGATTGTTCAAAATTAGATATCTACCACACCTCTTGGATGATAAGAAAGTTATTCATGCCTATATATTTTGTAAGCCCATCAGGCAATGTCTGTTTTCGAAGTGGTATGAAAACCTGTAATTTTTCAGGCTTCTCGAGTCTGTTCTCCACCGGGTGAAGGCCGAACAGAATCCGATGAAGTACCGGATATCGCACCGCGCGATTCGCAAGCCATCTTATATATAACTGATTACACGCTAACTAGTAATTCTGTAGATATGTGTTGGGGTTCTGTCCCAATTACCAAAGTTGATAGGCCTATCGCCCTAGTATAATCCGTGGCGTGCCCGACTCCTCCTCCTCCTACTGCTCCTCCTCCTCCGTTTTACTCACTGCACAGCGGGTCGCATAAGTGTGGCGCGGGATAGGTTAGGGTGAGAGACCTGGAGTTCTCGCTACCTGAGATTCCATGGGTCAGGCTTGCACCCTACAGTAGAATGGGTCGACTGCGCATGCGCGATGAGTAGTATAGAGAGGGCACGCGACCTCTCTATCCCTATAGGTGTGGCGCGGGTTAGGGTTTGGCGCGAGACCTGAAGTTTTCGCTACCTGAAATTCCATGGGCCAGGCTTGCACCTTACAGTAGAATGGGTCGACTGCGCATGCGCGATGAGTAGTATAGAAAGGGCACGCGATCTTCCTATCCCTATAAACTAACCCATGGGGTTGAATGAACCCATGGGGGTGAATGAGCCATGGGGGTGAATGAACACTCGTAGTAATAAAGAGTCAAATTGTGGAATTTTCGAAACTACACAGCCAAAAAAAGGGTGATGGCCCATTACCGTTTTATTGTGATGATGCCTGTTCATCACACTTTAAAGGCGATGGAAAAGGTTGATGGCCAATGTCGTCACCATTTCAAGGCGATAGCCCAGGTCATCACCCTTTTAGGATGAATGCCATTACCCTTTTAGTGCGATGACATGAACATTTGCACTCATTGCTGATCACCCTTTTATGGTGATAGCCGTCACCCTTTTAAGGTGATAGCCATTACCCTCTTAAGATGATGGTGGAAAAGGGTGATGGCTCTAACGCAACACCTTTTTGCGTGATGCTGTCATCACCACTTTAGGGTGATAAGTATCATCATTTTTCTGGCTGTGTAGAGAAAATGATTGATTTATAATAGGAAGATTCAGATCCGGCATTCAATATTCAGCCGTCGTCCATAAAATATTTTCCCCGCAATAATCGGAAGATCTATTTCGTATGACAGTTCGCACCAATTCTAAATGTGTATGAAATTAAAAATAAATAAAAAACAATATAGTTTCCTACACGAGAGAGGCGATCAACATTTTTCAATGATGCTGTCAATATATGATGATTTGAAAGAGTTCAAAAGTGTGTACCGATTGGCTACCGGCGACAAGTCCATAACAGAAGAAGTGTTTCCAATGAAAACAATCCAAAGAATATTTACAAATATTTAACCTGACCAACCGAACCTGTGAAAATCGTCCAATATTCAATATCTAACTCAATTCACACAGCTCATAACACAGACATGCCTATGATATCTTCATTCGATGAACTATTATGCCATTCATCTATCGAACAACGAAATTAAAGATGTAATCAGCCTCAAATTGGACGAAATTTATTAAATCTCAAGTGGGCTTTCATCAGCAGCGAAGCAGACTAAGGCATGATAGTGTGCATATCGACACTATTTAAGCCAATATAAACAGTAATAGCAAGAAAATTATGTCAGAATTTTTTTAAACTACCGCCGCTTCGACGAACATCATATTTCGTATTAGCAGAAAAGAAACGTCACGTGACTGTATACACAAAATCTGCCTACGCCATAGATCTATTTCTGACGGGAATCCATGTGCTGTTTGTTCGAGGAACAATTATGGAGTCATGCCCAAATACAGTAACAAGAGACATTTAAGATTTTTAATAAGAACCAACCTGAAATGCCCTTGAAATCAAGTTGCCAACAGTCACCGAGTTGAACTTCCTTTCGAAGTACCAAAACTATGTAAGGACCGACAAGTATAATGATATAAGTTGTTAACTAAATCATCGAGTTGAACTCAATTTCGAAGTACCAAAACTATGTAAGAACCGAAAAGCATAATGATATATCAAACAAGGAAGTACATGTATGCCACCATAATTCCCAAGGTTAAAAACTAGTTATTATCAGCTAACACGTGATAATGCCTGTATTAAAATAGATTTTTGATGTGATTATCTAAATTACTGTCATATGAAATTGCATAAACATCCTCGTATACCGGTAAACAGTTCTGTGGTTAGATTAACTCTACATGTAGGCCTGATTACAAGCGTCTGGTTCGTCATTCGTAATTCGGCCGTCGTCCATTAAAGAATATCCGCGTCCATAATCCAAAGACCTTTTCCATATTCCATATAACAGCATTAGTACCAACTCAAAAAGACATAGTTTATATAGACATAGGCTAATTTCCTGCAAGAGAGATGCTGGCAACCAGAACGAGCATGTTATTTCTGAATAAATAGCATGTGGGAATATAAAGATTTAGTCCAGCAGTTTGGTGAAAAAATTGTGCCATTTTGGCAACAAGCATGAAACTTTCAGGAATGACAGAGTTTGACTAACAGAAAATAATTAGATTTGGGGCCATTTGAAAAATCCAATATGACCGCCATTTTCAAGATGGCCGCCATTTCGTAAGGATTTTCTTAAGAATTATACTAGAAACTGTGTGTTTTGTCTTGCATCTTCGGATTCAGAGACATTCTATGAGGAATTATGCAGTGGATGATGTCAAACCAATTGACACGTGAAAAACCCAAGATGGCCGCCCAAGAAGGATGTACAACAGTTGTGTGAAGAGATGTTCATATACACACCCACTTTCTCGGGGTGTTCTGACCCTACACCTGCCTGAGTATAGGAGCTATTATAACATCACTATATGTACTAACATGTACCTCAGAGCAGTTGTTTCGGATAATTTCGGGAATATATCTTATGTATATCCCAGGCATATCTCTCATCAGGGCCCAAGCCTAATCATGAATATATTTAACTATTCACGATAAATACTCTCATATTCTCGTAGATATAGTGATGCCGGAGTTATCCACGGGGTGAAATCTTACATTATTTTAGATTTACACTCTCCTTCTGCGTTACTGTTGTCTGTGCTGCACACGTTGTGTAATCGTTTATTAATTTCGATTCACACATATCTTGTTTTTCTGTTCTTTCTTGCTGACTGTTCTTCTCACGTGCCAGTGTATTT
>JAVTVY010026180.1:0-10997 GCA_036873755.1 Hanleya hanleyi | reverse complement strand
TGGAGAGGCCTACTCCGACGCCGCAGCTTCCTAAATGGGATTTGGCTCTGGTTCTGAGACGGCTCTCTGAGCCGCCCTTCGAACCCATCGGCACCTGTGAGTTGAAGTTTCTATCTTACAAGACCGTATTTCTGATTGCCTTTGCCTCTGCCGCCCGCGTATCAGAAATCCATGCCTTGGACTTCAGGTCTTTGAGATACAACCCTAAGTGGACCTGGGTGGCGTTATCTACTCTCCCGGATTTTGTTGCGAAGAACCATTCCCTCTACGACAATCTTCCGAGAGAGTTCGTCATCCCGGCTCTGTCCAACATCCTGTCCGCGGCTGTTGACGATGACAGAGTCTTGTGCCCCGTCAGAGCTCTCTCCTGTTACCTGGCACGTGTGGAGCATATGAGAGCTGGGCGGGTGCGTCTTTTCATCCCGTTTGGGCCCTCTTCCAAGCAGGAGATATCTAAAAATACTATATCTTCCTGGCTTGCCAAGACTATTCGTTTTGCGTACACGGACGTACCACCTGAGGTTATCTCCTTGTCCAAGGTCTCCGCCCATGAGGTCAGGGCCATGGCGGCATCCTGGCCTCTATGGACCAATAGATCCGTGTCCGACATAATGAGGGCCTGCTACTGGAGGAGTAATGTTACCTTCGTGTCTCACTACCTCCGGGATCTGGCGCTCCAACGACGGGACATCTTCTCACTGGGACCCCTGGTGGCTGCCCAGTCAGTTGCGGACCCGTCTACGCACTAGACCTCCTAGTGATTTTACCATTTTTTAAAAATCTGGTAAGTGTCTGCTCTCCCCAAATTTTCAAAAAAAGGGGGGGGGGCGCGAGGTTTTGGTCTAGTGCTTGTCAGCCATTCACTAGGCCCGCTTATATGTATATATTAGGGCTGGGTGATTATATCGATGGCCATACCGTCATGTTATATGTCTTTATGGCACTCGATTATCTCGCTGACTCCTGTTTTGCCTTGCGGCCTATGCTTGAGAACTTTTCTGTTCGACCACTATTTCCCTCCTCCTGCTATGATATTCTAGCAATAAGGTATGTGAAGGTAAGTTTTACAGCGTAGGAAATATGAAAAATTTGAAAATCAATTTTCCTATTTCTAAGCTAAAACTTACCTTCACATACTGTGATGGCCCTCCCAGCCTCCCCGCCAATGGGTTATTCACACTGCGATTGAATAGGAAAGAAGGAAGTGACGTGGTCAGACAGAGAGGATTCTGGGTACTCGCGCATGGGCATTGGGGCATTACAGGGACTATTTCTTTTGGTTCTGTGGTAAGGTTTTACAATGGGGCAATCGCGTAGGAACACGATAGCAATAAGGTATGTGAAGGTAAGTTTTAGCTTAGAAATAGGAAAATTGATTTTCAAATTTTTCATGTTTCTACCTTTATCCCCAGAAGAGCGGTAGCCCTATATAAGTCGGGCTCCCGCTAAAACGAGGCAGACCAGCAGAAACTCCAAGGCAAGAGGACGCACAAATTGTATCGGGGAGAAGAATCCAATACATTGCCGGGCCGGAGAAGGGCCGTGATCAGGCCGCTGAATTCTTGCCGCCGCCGGGCCGGAACCAGGCCGCCGAATTGAAGAAGTGCCGCCGCCGAATTCTATAGCATCATAGCATACGTTTACATTCACTTGCATTCACACGTCCGGGCTGTGTTTACTCTACTATCTCTACATGTCTGAACCGTAATGCACAGTTGTGCGGGTACAGCGGTTATTTCTATCTCTACCTGATCCTCGTCCGTATCGCACAGACGTACAGGTTTAGCTCTGGGAATTAACTAACGGCGTTAGTGTTGATAGCATGGCCATACCTTGGCCGCATTTCTACCGGACTCAACCGTATCGTACAGTTGTGCGGGTACAGCCCTGTGGTTAATGGTATCGATTAAGCTGTAGCCGGTAGGAGACGCTCGTCTCTGTGAAGAGGGTACAGCTAAACCAAATCAAACACAAATCCTACATAAACAATTATCCATGCACACACGTACTTAAATACACAACCTACCGGTTGAGATACATTCACGCTAACACTCACAAGCTACAGTCTAGAGCTTGATATATATACACCTACCCAGTAAATCGTACCATAAACGATTGCCCTTTCCCCATCATTCCCAGCCGGCGCATGCGCATCATTGCGCTACTTTTACTCCTCACCAGTTCAGTTAGACACAACCCCATGAGAACTTCAAACTGATACCCTCCCCCCTGAATCCGGCCACTATTGGTCCACCTCGATCCCAAAACGTCTATCCCAATGTCATTTCCCCACTGCGCATGCGCAGAATATTGAAAACGACCGACACACTAGTCCAGTCGGATGGTCCCTCACGAGAGCTTCACGATGACACCTCACACGACCCAATCGGACCACTATGGGTCCACCTAGATCCCAAAACGTCCACCTCGATCTCCCTGCCTACTGCGCATGCGTCATGAGCACTTTTCAAAAAAAAAATCAACGCATAGCCTCGAGACACCTCACATAGTGTTCTACAGCTCGGGCCACACCCCTTACCGCAAATGTCCATCGAGTCCCATTGTGACTAACATTGTCCACTGCGCCAGAATTGACCTAACATGTCTACCCAGGCCTGCGTGAAGTTTTCAGCGAAAGTCAACCCCTGGCCTCGAGACCCCTCTCATCGTGTTCTACATCGCAAGACAAAGAAAACAAGGTGCCACACCCCATAGTAAAATCCACAAAAAAAAACATGATCACCCCAATCCCATACATGCATCCCCCGTATATTAACATTGGAAGTGACTGGGATCTTATGTAGGGGCAGATAAATCTTAATGGGCGGTCACTTCACCGGAAGTGACGTCACAGGAAATGACCCGGATGTGACCTTTGACCCGAATGTCACGTGACCGAAAGTGACGTTATCGCACGCAGGCGCACGCGCCTACGGCGCAGCCATGTTCACCACAGACCTGCCTGAACTTTTCAGCGAAATTCAACCCCTGGCCTCGAGACCCCTCTCATCGTGTTCTACATCGCGAGACAAAGAAAACAAGGTGCCACAACCCATATTAAAACTCCACAAGAAAAAAAATGACCACCCCCAATACTCCTGTCCCATACATGCATTCCCAGTAGATTAACATTGGAAGTCAGTAGGGTCTTATTTTGGGACAGATAACTCTTGCTGGGCCGTCGCGTCACCGGAAGTGACCCAGATGTGACCGTGGCCCGGATGTCACGTGATCGGATGTGACGTCATCAACAGCCTCCATGCATTAACATTAGAAGTCACTGGGGTCTTATGTTGGGACAGATAACTGTTGCTTGACCGTCACGTCACCGGAAATGACTCAGATGTCACCGGAAGTCATGTGACCGGATGTGACGTCGTCCGTGACGTCATTGCCACGTCACGTCATCACCCTCACTCCTAAGAATCGGTGTTTTATATACTACTGGAGTGTGTATTACAACCCAGTGAATGGCCGCTTTTAAGTGTCTTAGTGGGCCCACCGGTATTGTATCTTAACCAGGGCGCGATCATTAGGTCTTTCTTTCCTCCTTTCAATCATATCATTTAATCATATTATTTAACTCAAGAGATTATCAAAATTCTCGCTCCTTATTATATTGGATCACGGGATGTGGTTTCAATTAAATCTTACTAAATTATTTTGTTCCTCAATCGTCTGACTTAATGCATCTTCTCTAGCCAAGTCGACGTACACCACGTTGCTCTGTACATTTGCGATGTAGTTGACTTGGCTGATGAAGATGGACTTAACGTCATTTTAAACTAGATTGCAGTCCAATCACGCCGTGACCGTTTGGGTCCTATGCCTATGTCCAGGATGGGGTCCTATTCCTTTTTACACCCGGAAACAACACGGGTGCCACAGTTAGTTATTTAAATATTTTGGGAGAGGGGGCGCGGAGGGAGTCTAGGTTCTTTTCTTTACTATCAAGCCCTCCGCCCCTTCTTCCAATAACTAACTAAATTAATCAATAATCAATTGTAACGAGCCTCTGTTACTGGTCTTCCTGGGTTACACTACCCTGATCATCAAATCTTAAAACTGTTCAAGAGAACCCGATTCTAGAGTATCTCTACCTAGAGAATCGGTTTCTGGATCTGTTTCTAACCAGATTAGGCCTACGTCATTGTCTAGCATCCTGCGGGCAGTAGTTCAGTGCACGTCATCGTCAAGGGCGCAACGGCTTTGCCCTTCCGTATTATCTCTGGGCAAGTCAGACATGCAGTCCCTACAAGATATTTTATAATACAGATTTTCATCGGATGTTGGGTCTGTCAGTTTAACCGACAAAATCTTCTATCTGCCGGACTAAACTGTCCTGCAGCCAGAAAACGATACTTTATACGCCATTTTCTCCACCCAAAATCATGAAAGCCAGTTAGTCAAATTACAAGCTTGGAATCCTTTCTAAACCTTCCGTCGGTAGTTTATTCGAGCATTCTCACAACAACACAGCTTTGCTGAACCCAATCTCGTCGCAGAACTCACTGGCTGCGAAAGTGACTTCTCGGTTCAGGAATGCTGTGTTGTTGCGAGAATGTTAAAATAAACTACCCACGAAATATTTAGAACGGACTCCAAGCCTGTGATTTAACTTAAAAAGTGGGTTTCGTTATTTTGGGTGGAGAAAATGGCGTATAAAGTATCTTTTTCTGGCTGACGGACATTTCGGACCGGCAGCTAGAAGATTTTGCCTGTTAAACTGGCAGACCCTACATTCAATACAAATCTTTAGGCCTATTATAAAATATCTTGTAGGGCCCGCATGTCGGACTACTCTGGCTCTATATACCATGATATCGCAGGCATGCTTGGGTCCAAAGAATGGTGACAGGTCTACCCGTCATGTATGATACGTCAATCCCTTACAATATGGGACATGTGGGGAACCATTCAACCAAGTATTGACAAGCTGAGTAGCTAGCAGGTCCTCCGCCAAGTAGCCTGTTTGAGAGCATACAGCATATACGCTTCCAATATCTCCTTAAATATAACTTGGAAAGGTGATATGTGTATGTGGAAAGAGACGTTCATCTGGAATTGTTGAGACAATTTGAGGAGGTTTGGGAAGCAGTAATGGGTAGCGTAACACTGGAATGTAAGTCTGTAGTTGTATATGGATTTGTGGATGGTGAGGTTTATAAATCGATGAGTGGAATAGATCAAGATATCGCGTTCACAACACAGATGGGTACAATATGGGTGAGTGAAATCCAAGATGGTCAATGGCAGCCATCTTGGATTACATACTACCTCAATGAAAATCAATACCAATCGCTGTCTAACTGATGTGAAGCACCGTCTCGAGTTTGAAGTTGATTGGTCAAATTGTTGTCGAGATATCACGTTCACAAGATCCGAGACGGATGGAATCCAATATCGTCAATGGCAGCCATCTTGGATTATGTACCTCAGTGAAAATCAATACCAATGGCCGTCTAATTGATGTGAAGCACATTCTCAAGTTTGAGGTCGATTGGTCGAACTGTTCTCGAGATATCGCGTTCACAAGATGTGGGATGGACAGAATCCAATATGGTCAATGGCAGCCATCTTGGATTATGTACCTCAGTGAAAATCAATACCAATGGCCGTCTAACTGATGTGAAAAACCTTCCCAAGTTTGAAGTCGATTGGTTGATTTGTTTTTGAGATATCGTGTTAACAAGATGTGGAACGGAGTGAATCCAATAAGGTCCATGGCAGCCATCTTGGATTACATATCTCAGTGAAAATCAAAACCAATGGCCGTTTAACTGATGCGAAGCACATTCTCAAGTTTGAAGTGGATTGGTCAAACTGTTGTCGAGATATCGCGTTCACAAGATCTGGGACGGATGGAATCCAATATGGTCAATGGCAGCCATCTTGGATTACGTACCTCAGTGAAAATCAATACCAATGGCCGTCTGACTGATGTGAAGAACCTTCCCAAGCTTGAAGTTGATTGGTGGAATTGTTCTTGAGGTATCGCGTTCACAAAATGTGGGACGAACAGAATCCAATATGGTCGATGGCGGCCATCTTGGATTACGTACTTCAGTGAAAATCAATATCAATGGCCGTCTAACTGATGTGAAGCACCTTCTCAAGTTTGAAGTCGATTGGTCGAATTGTTCTTGAGATATCGCGTTCACAAGATGTGGGACGGACAGAATCCAATATGGTCGATGGCGGCCATCTTGGATTACGTACCTCAGTGAAAATCAATACCAATGGCTGTCTAACTGATGTGAAGCACCTTCTCAAGTTTGAAGTCGATTGGTCGAATTGTTCTCAAGATATCGCGTTCACAAGATGTGGGACGGACGGACGGACGGAAGGACGGACGGACGGCTAGCATTTCCAAGTCCTCCCACCACTTCGTGGAGGAGGACAAAAAGGACCAAGTGTATTGCACGCATACTGTACCCGATTGACGGTATCATACATGATGGACCTGAACAAGTTTGATCTCACAAACATTTGTTCCGAACAGATGTTTTCTGTTTTGTGCCCCTCACGCAGCAAACAAAAACAGCTCAAAACGCTGTTTTTGTTCTAATACAACAAAATGTTCGCTGTGTGCGTTGGGCTTTAAGAGACCATTCAAATGTCTTTTTCCGTTGGAGCGTCCAATAGCACAGACCAAAACAGTCATATCAGGGGGAGTAACTCTAACTACCATAACTGTAATATCAGATCAAAAGTGTTCTCCCTTGCATTGCTCATGCAGTGCAGCCGCATTTGGTTGGACATGTTCCTCAAGATATGCTCCAGGTATATTCAAGTCAGAAATCCATTGATCAGACATGGTGTAACATACTGATTCTTTTATTACAAAGAACATCTGTAATATTGGGCAGGATACAAAACAAATAATTGGAAAATAATGTGACGTCATTTAGGGAATATTCAATTCTCTCTCTCCCTCTCACTTCTGGATAGCATGTCATAACTTGAATGGTTGACTAATAATTTACAACTACAGATTATAGAAAAAGAAAGAAACAAAATATCTAAATTGTAGACTACTTGCATTATCAGGATTTTGACATTATCTTCCAACTGTTCTAAATATATGCACCAATTTCCTACTTTTCTGTAGCCTGTAAAATTCCAGTCCATTCTGTTTTAACATATCATCGTTAACCAACGCTCACAGCTAACAGAATGGATTCATACTTAATTCATTGTTTCTTTGGATTGGAAATTATGGAAAATATGAAATAATTAAAACTGCTTCAAAAATAGGGACAAAATGTAAGTTGACCTGGAATTCAAATACCTGAACCAACATCACTGGATGACAATGTACTTCAGAGGAGCGCACTGCATGGTGGAGAGGCAGGTTTAATTGGAATGTAGGAGCAACATTTTTCTGCTCCTAACCTGTACCATGTCACATGTAAGATACAGTGATATGTCACATGTAACATAGTGATATGTTACCTGTAACATACAGTGATAGATCACCCGTAACAGTGATATGTCACCTGTAACAGTGATGTCTCCTGTTACATAAAGTGATATGTCACCTGTAACATACAGTGATGTCACCTGTAACATACAGTGATGTCACCTGTAACATACAGTGATGTCACCTGTAACATAGTGATATGTTACCTGTAACATACAGTGATAGATTACCTGTAACAGTGATGTCTCCTGCTACATAAAGTGATAGGTCACCTGTAACATACAGTGATGTCACCTGTAACATAGTGATATGTCACCTGTAACATACAGTGATATGTCACCTGTAACAGTGATGTCTCCTGTTACATAAAGTGATATGTCACCTGTAACATACAGTGATGTCACCTGTAACATACAGTGATGTCACCTGTAACATACAGTGATGTCACCTGTAACATAGTGATATGTCACCTGTAACATACAGTGATAAGATTACCTGTAACAGTGATGTCTCCTGCTACATAAAGTGATATGTCACCTGTAACATACAGTGATGTCACCTGTAACATAGTGATATGTCACCTGTAACATACAGTGATATGTCACCTGTAACAGTGATGTCTCCTGTTACATAAAGTGATATGTCACCTGTAATATAGTGATATGTCACCTGTACCATACAGTGATATGTCACATGTAACATACACAATGTCACATGTACCATACAGTGATGTCACCTGTAATATACAGTGATATGTCACCTGTAACATACAGTAATGTCATCTGTACCATATAGTAATATTCGAGGAGCAGGAGTCCCCCAGAATACATTGTATTGGACAGGATCTGGTCAAGTTCACAAGATGAGAAAAATGTAAATACTTTGGTTGTTGCTCCGACACATATCTCCTCGGAAAATATATTCCATGCAGTAGGCGTACACATTAAAATAGTAATGATTCGAATGCCAACTTCATGGGAAAGTACACGACTGCGAGAGTGTTGAAAACTGGGGTCTTCATAAACCCAGAACCGGAACCTGTCCAGCAAGAGCGGAACGAGATTTGCCACGTCTGCTCGGTGAATGTCAACTGTAATATACAGTGACATGTGACCTGTATAATAGAGTGATATGTCACCAGTAATGTAGCCTAATGTGATTATCATAAGTGTATGTGACACCTTTGTACCGGTACCATAGTCCATACTTTAAGATGCTGATTTAACAAATTAGTTGTTCAATTCTCGTGACACAGTCTGATAAATCACAGTGCATACATGCATCATTTGTCGATCCTGATAACACTATAGCTGTCAGGGCAATCTATCATTTAATAAAGGGGGGAGAGGGGAGTCCATACATACATGTATGGGACAGAGTACCGTATGTCCCTAGTTTCCTTGTACAATATGCAAACATTCAGATACAGTAAACACCTTTTGCATATGTCTAAATCCAGGAATATTTTATACATTGATCTAGACTTCCCCTTTAACCCTTCATTCAATTAATCAGAATTTTGAATTAATTTGTATGTGAATAAATGAGGTCTAATGTACCGGTACTTGAATGAATACATAAAAAATTCTTGATATTTTTTATATGGATAATATTTGATTTACTTCCTGATGATCTTGTCTGATTTGATTCCTGCCAGAGCTTTAGGCAGGCCATCTCGTAACATTGATGGATGAAATATGCCCACTTCTGTGATGATTCCCCCTGTTATTAGGTCGTGCGGGGTGACATCAAAAGCGGGGTTCCAGCAGTTGATCTTATGATGGGCGACAGGTACCCCTTCAACAACCTTCATCTCATGGTGGGGACGCTCTTCTATTTCTATATGCTCTCCACTGTGAAGACTGAGATCAACTGACATGCTCGGGGCAGCTACATAAAAAGGAACGTTGTGGTATTTGGCTATGATAGCCAGCTGGTATGTTCCGATTTTGTTAGCCGTGTCACCATTACTGACAACCCGATCGGCTCCTACCACCACAGCAGATATGTCTCGCATTTTCATGAGCATGGCGACCATACTATCGCAGATGAGGGTGCCTGGAATGTGCTCGTGGACCAGTTCATATGCGGTGAGTCTAGCACCTTGATTGTACGGACGGGTTTCGGTGCAGTACACTTGCTCCAGTTTCTCTCTCTCCTTCAGCGCCCGAGCCACGCCAAGAGCCGTGCCATACCCAGCAGTTGCCAGAGATCCAGTATTGCAGTGTGTCAAAATACGAACAGGTTTGTTCTCATGTAATGCAAGAATGTTCTCTGCTCCAAACATCCCAATAGCTTTATTGTCTTCAATATCTTTGGCCATCATTTCTTCAGCAGTAACAATCAATTTTTCTTTCATGCTGTCCACCGTGATGTCCTCCGTCTTTGCTAAGATGGATGCTATTTTCTTTAGCCTTTTTGTGGCCTCCGAGATATTGACTCCGGTTGGTCGAGCGGTGACTAGATAATCAAGCTTTTCCGCTACGAAATCTCGGAGATCATCGGGTGTGTCAAAATCAGTCTTCGTGAGTTCTACTGCCAGACTGAGGCAGCCGACAATAGCAATTGCCGGAGCGCCTCGTACTTGCATTTTCTTTATCACACTCCATCCATCATCCACAGATTTAACCACGATGAACTTGGTCTCGTGGGGTAGCAGGACTTGATTCAGGATCTCCAGGTCACCACGGGTGTACTTGATAGACTCCAACTCCATTGTCTGTGTCGTCATTCTACAGAATACAATAAATGTATGTGATATATTACACCTGACAAATATGATAAAAAAAGGCTAAAATAATGGTCTGCTGTCAGAGCCTTTTTTAGAATGGGCGAGAAATGTGAGAGGTAACTTAATCTGAACATAAAACTTTAGTCTCAAATTTTGTGGGGGGGGGGGGGGAAATGTCCTTGTTATTGTTGTAATGTAGCAAAAGTAATGGTTGTCCTTCTATAAAACTTGCACCCTGTCTGTTTCCTGATGAAGATTTGATGATATCCCCAAAAATAAAATATAAAAGAAGATAAGATTTATTGACCAAGATACACTGCCTTTACAGACTGGCAAAACGGTCAACACACATATTCATAAATGAACATGAACCAAATGATTTGACCACAGACATTATTGATAGGAACAGTTGTAGCCCCCAGAATTTGCAACAACAACAACAACAACAACAAAAGGAGTTCGGTTCAGGCTAACCATAGGAAACATGTGACAATGCTGCAGGCCTATGATAGTAAGAGTCTATATCTCTTACCATCGAATGCCTGCAGAATTGTCACATATGTTTCCTATGAGGCTAACTCAGAAACTAAAGTTGTGATATAGGCCTAAGTGTATTGGTGAGAGGAGGAGTGGCATCTTCTATCACACGACAACAACAACAGAACCAATGCAAAGTAAATTAGCCCCTTCAGTCGATGTTTTGCTGGTATATCTGTGACTATGGGGTTGAACTATAAAACAGAAACACAGCTAGTAGTACTTTCAAGTGGCTTTTTGCGGCTGTAGCACAGCAATCCGGGTTCACATTCAAATCAACTGCCTTGAACACGTGTTCTTTTATTT
>JAVTVY010026179.1:0-11284 GCA_036873755.1 Hanleya hanleyi | reverse complement strand
TTTGGTCTGTTCCGGTTTAGCTGTCTGCTAATGTAAACATGTACAGGAGGGAAGGCGGGTATTGTATTTCGCCTCGTTTCATCAGATTTTCTTGGTAGTCCTTGGTAGTTTACGAAAGTATAGTCATCAAGTCTAATTTTTAGTCGTTTGTATTAGAAGCCGCTTCGTCAACAAATTGGGCAATCAAAGGTCGTCGTTGTTGTTGTTATAAAACATTTGTTTAGTTAAACTAGAGTCTTGCGTGTCATTGACTCAGAGATAAAGGATACTGTACCGTACGATTGTGGAGGCATTATCACTGACAATATTGTCGCAGTTCTCCTGTCTTCAATCGTCTTTAATCATATTGAGATGATTTATTCTCTTGATAAATCCGGATGAAGGATGGTGGGAACATCTCCTCGCTGACACACACGGTTTTTGAAATGCAGGTTGCAAATTCTGGAGCTTTCCGTGACTATTCCATCGGGTCTCACTAGCTTGATGCTTCTCAGCCAGTCTGCTCTCTTGTTCTTCTTGGGTACCCGTCCCATCATACAAAATCTGCTTCTCTCGGTTGCAACAGATAAAACAATATCTATGTCCTCCAACTCTGCCTCCCACCATTATAAAAATGATTGGCAGTAGAAGATAAGCATAAGACAGTAGGCCTAATATTGGTCCCAGAGGATTAATACATTATGGAAGTGAATCAGTCAAAATATGTTGTGTGTTATGGGACAGAACAGGAATATGTAGATATATATATACATTTGTTTCAATGCATTTTGCAGAAGAAATACATGGTATAATAATAAGTAGCTATTAGTGCAAAAACTACTTCCTCAGTATTTATGAGAAGTTAGAAGACATATGGCACATTAATTTCCTGTTCAGTGTGTCTTTTCACAATAAAATTATGAAACACTACCAGCAGTCCCAACTGAGGCGGGCTGGGTTTTTGTTTATCACATTATAATCATACAGCTACATTAACAGCTACATGGTAGTCGGGTTAACTAATAATCCGATTATTTCTCACAGTACTTGCATGATCAAACAAACTGGCCCCATGATTTTAGTGGTGTGTGGTTTATTCAGGCTGAACTGCCGGTCACCCACCATGTTTTATAACAACAACAATGACGACCTTTGATTGCCCAATTTATTGACAAAGCGGCTCTTTATTATGCTTGTACAAACGAGCAAAAATAAGACTTCATGACTATACTTACCTAAACTACCAAGGACGTCTCCATCAGTGAGAAAATCTGACAAAACGAAATACAGTACCCGCCTTCCCTCCTGCACATGTTTACATTAGCAGACAGCTAAATCGGAACAGACCAAAGTGGAGTGAGCGCTAGCGCCACCTTGCGGCCGAAACTGGCATTAGGAATAGCGCAAAACGCGGAAGCTGCTTGATTTGTTTCCTGTCCAGCAACTCGTTAATTCCGCTTATTTCCAGCCGCAGACGCTTTTCTGCAACAGGCTTGATGGATTTAACTGCCTCGAACAAGGATTTGCTATCCGTTATTCATGTCAGTGGCAATATTCGAGGATCAGGTTTGCCAGTGGTGAGTTCTGCATACAAATTGTCTAGGAACATACCCGCGTCTATTCCATCTGCCATGGCTATAGTTTCGCCAGCCAGCGTACTTCGTACTGCTCTCCGTATCTTCTACACTACAGAGAACGATCCATTCTCGCCGGCCAGAAGGATGAGATGACCACCTTGAATACCTCCGTCAGGTAAGTTCCCAAAAGAAGAATCACTATACACATTCAAGGACAAGTCACCTTTTCCTAGTTGCTGAAACTTGAGGATCACCCGGTCAGATTGAAGTCGTCTGATGACTTTGTTCGCTTGAATGAGATCCTGGACTTTGGCGCCTTTGATGTTCGCTGCAAGGTTGCATGCATCAAACAAAACATCTGGCCTAATCTGTCGAGCTATCCATAAGATCTGCCCTATTTTGGATCGCAGACATTCCACTTCTGTCGAATTGAGAGGGAAGTCCTTTTGGAGTTCTCTGGTCTTGTCAATTTTAATTGCAGAGATTTGAGCTGCATTTTGGTCCTGGTTCGGTTGTATCTCGTCGTTCTCACAAGATAGCTCGATGCCAATGTATTTAAACGCAGTGCTGTCTTCTTTACCAACGTTGAATTTTCTCCTCACTGTTTGTATGACTGTCTTTTCAAACTCTGATGTCCCTGCTCATATAAAATCGTCTACATGCCAGACAAGAACACAGATCAGTTTGCCGTCGGAGTCTGAACTGTAGAACACTGCTGGGTCCACTTTCGACATTTTAGCGCCAGCTTCCAGCAAGACTGATTCACGCTGTTATACCATTTCAGGGATGCATCACTCAAACCGTACACACATTTCTGTATATGCCACACTTTCCCTTGGCAATCTGCTTCCTTTGGCGGTTTGGTGAAAATGTCGCTGTCTAGTTTCTGTCCTTGTAGGAATGCAGTCTTTATGTCTATAGAGCACGGTTTCCACTGGTAATGAGCAGCTATGCCCAATATCATTCGCAAGGATTCCTTTGCACAGGTAGGGGAATCCTTCTGAATGTCGCTACTGTTCTCTTCAAATCCACGAGCAACTAGCCGTGCATTGGGTACTATCCCCTTGTCAGTTTCTTTCAGGGTACAAATTCATCGGGTGGACATACACTTCTGTCCGCCGTCCACCATCTCGGTGTATACATGGTTTTGTCTCCAACTTTGAAGCTCTCTCTGTTTGGCGTCTTCCATAGACACACCATCCACCATGAAGACAGTTTCATCATTACTGGATGTCTCTGTTTCTTCTTCTTGTAGAATTTCAAGTCCTTCAACTTGATTCAAATCCACAGATTGTTTAACTGCACTGAGTTCTGTCGGGTCTGTATATTCTAAATTATTCCATCCTCTGTTCTTTCCGGAGGCTTTCCCAGCTCTGCCCAAAACACTGGCTGTAACAGGTCCACCTGTTTCCGAATTTATGTATTTCAGTGTAGAGCCTTTCTTGATGCTTGTGCTCTGAAATCCACTGATACTGTCTTGTGCTGTAGGGTCTGTCGAAGATCCACTATCTCCAGATAGTCATAGTGATATTATGTCTACATGTGGACCTGGTGAATGCTGAGTTTGATTGTCATTCTGACTGGGTGGCGAGTCACTGTCACTGTCTATGCAATCCTTACTGTCACTTTCCGAAGCACTTTGTTCTTCTGGAATGTTAGTTTCACCTTGTTCAGGCACAGTGTTCTCAATGTCAGCACCTGTAGTTTTTCTCAATCTGCTTGTATGAACCCGCACCATCAATCCACCATGGCGGACAAACACGATTACACCATCCTGCCCAATCACGGTGCCTGGGCCCTTCCACTCGATGGAATCTGATCTTTTATAAAAGACTTTGTCCCCCGTTATGTAACTCTGGGATTGTGGTCGCAGCTGTTTTCTGATAGCCCGTCGCAGTCGTTCGGACCATTCGGCCTCGGTGAACAATTTCCTCGCCTGTACATGGCCGCAATGTGTTTGCCTACCGTCTTACTCATTGTTGTGCCCTCCAATGCTGGTGGTTTGTCAACCAGCACAGACGGGAGTATGGGATTTCTTCCGAACACAAGTTGATGCGCACTGAACCCGTGTACATTTCTTGGCCATTAAGGCCCATCCAAGTGCAGTTTCCCAACTGCAACTTTGTTCATCCTTTAACTTGAGTAGAATTTCTGTAAGAGTTTTGTTGTGACGCTCCAGGAGGCCATTGCTCCATGGACTCGCTGCAGCTGTTGTCTTGACCTGTATGTTGAAATTCTCACACATGTCCTGTACCTCTGTACTGTTAAATTCGCCCCCATTGTCGCACCATGGACACTGATCCAATGCTGTATAAATTTCTGTACGAATTCCGACGTCTGCTTTGTTCTTATAATAGCTCCTGTGCTATAACGTGTGTATTCATCTATGATATGGAGATACAATAAGTTTTCCTGAAGTTCATGAAGATCGACTGCTACAGTCTCATTAAAATCCGACGCCAAGGGGAGACCAACAGCTGGTTTAGGTGGTGGCCTTTTGTGCTTGTTGCATACTTCACAGGTGTTAACAACTTTCTCGAGCTGTTTAAAAATCTCTGCATCACATTATAGAATTTTAGTGTCCTATCAGTTGATTACGTGAAGGTGATAGACAACGGGGATGTTCTCTATATAACCCTGGTTTCCGTAAGTTCGTCTTCAGTCAAAGCCAAAGAACTACAAGACAACTCGTTGTGATGATAGAGGTTGATGTTGTATTACTTCTGCATCATAACATAGACATTGGTACAGCAAATCAAAGATATCCTGAAAACGTCCGTACAGATTGAAGCCAAGATGTTATTGCTCGAATCATTGTGAAATTACATTGAATTTTATACAGTAAAACAAATAAGTACTTCAACCAGAGGCTGGTACAAAACCCTTAACTCCAGGATTGTAACAATTAATTAGGGACCTGCCGGAATAAATACTTGCCACTGTTAATTAAACACAGCTGTGGCCTGACCTGGTCACTTTAATACCGTACCATATTCATGTAGGCTCTAGCTTACATACTAACAGAAGACCTTTATCAATTTCTCATTTCTACAATATACAATGTAAATCGAGTTATATTTAGAGTACCAATTAAATCTCAAGTGCCATCCTCTTGCTTGATATCATTCGTTTTAACTTATGATGTGAAGCCAGGCCTGCTATAATTGACCTGATGTGTCAAATCCACATCTCTAGCCTGTATCGTTATCAACACAAGTGTATACCCCGGTTTAGACTTCCTGGCTTCCGCTTAATTAGCAGAGATATGCTCTGAGATGTATAAACGCTCGAACTGACATTTTAACCGAACTGATTAAGGTAAATGTGAAATCAAAAAGATACATATATGATCAAAATATCTTCATTATCTCATTCCATATTTTACAACATGTCCCTGCATCTTCGAGTAACTTCGACAGTCTTTCTGTTGTTGCATGTCCAAACTGCTGATGGAGTTTCTTCAAAAAAAAATTGTTTTCCTGTTTTGTCATGCTGCTATCCAGAATGCTGTTTGCCAGTATCTCATCATTCAGTGAATGTTTGTTGTCTCCTGTCTGTCGAATGTCCACACAATAATGACCTGATGATGTCAATTCCAAAGTGACACTGACAGGTTTCTGGAACATGGTGGCCTTGTCATTATTTAAATCCAAAATTGTTCCTGCTCGTTTTGATGAAGACTTGCTGAGTAGGAGCGGTATATCCACCTTGACCACTTCTGTATCAATCCTACACACGGTTCCCCCAATGGTGGCAGGAATAATCACATTCTTGTGTGAACTTACACGAGCTCCGTCACCGAATTCAAAGCTCTTTTGACTTGATTTGGTGATTACCTGTGATCTTCTATTTGCAGGGAGTGTTACTATGTAGTTGTTCAGCCATTTTTCTCCACATACAGTTGGTACAAGCAGTGTCAATTATTGTGGAGCCAAAAGATTCCACCATGAGAATTTCATTTTCAGTTTTATTTTCCTTGGTGAATAAAGTCAAATGGCAGCTTTCTTCTGCTGTTTTGTTGTTTCAGATGGGCTCTCCGTGATGGTTTTAACGAACTCACTGTCTGAATGATTATGGCATGCCCTTGCTCAATGATATGTTGATTGGCAAACCGCACAACGTGTGCATCGTCCCAATCTGTCTACCGGATTTGTTCCCCTTTTAACACCTCCCCAGTTCCATGTTTAGTTTCTTGGCTGTTAGTGAATTTTGGTCTGTTGTACTTAATATGTGTGTATAGAGCCCCTTCTTCTTTAACTGTTATACCAGCTGCTCCCTTATCATTTGTATTGCTGTGGCTGTCTGTGTCTGTGAACATTCTCCTCATTGCAGATTTCATTGAGCCAAACTTCAAATCAGCCGCTGCCGTTAGTGCTAACTGTCTCTCATTTTGTGAGAGATTGGCACAGTCTAGGAGTTTAAATGAGAGGACTGCATCAGGCAGCACCATTTCATACTTCCTGCACTGATTGTAGCGTTGCTCAAATTCTATAATAAAGTCTAACATTCTCATCTGTTCTGTCTTCTGAAAACAATCAAATTTTGTGTAGGCCTCGTAGGCTAAGTCAACATTTTCTTTCTGAAATAATGAGTTATCACACCATCGCCATCGTTACCACACTTCTGCTACCATTAATAGTTAACTCCAACAAGTAATTGACACAATAAATCGTTTACTCGATAAGCACAGTGTCTACAAAAATGGCGTCCCACACATCGACAGACAATACCCGCCCAAAACCATAAATCACACCGGAAACGTGACTACGCGAGATAGTCGGTGATCTGGATGGCAAACATCCGGTAATGCGGTATGGATACAAGAAGAGACTTGATGAATAAAGAAAGTGTTCAACAGTTATCACAGCTTCCCTAGAAAAACCCACCTCAGAGAGCTGATTCCTGAGCACTTGTACTCGTGCAGATGGAATAGCTGAGGTTGGTATTGAAACTGTCGAAGTAGTTTTTCCCATATAGGTAGACATCTTGGTACGTCTACCACTAATTCCAGAAGGTCGGGAAACCACGGGCATGATGGCCACCAGGAAACTATTAGATACATGATGCACGGATGCGCGCGTATCTTTTGTAGTACTAGTGGCAGGATTGCCGTAGCCGAAAACGCGTACGCTATTAGCCCTGATCAATCCTGCGACATCGCATCGAATCCCACCGCTTGTGTGTCCAGTACAGGAGACATGTACAGTGGAAGTTGATGCGAGTGGTAATCAGATCTATCTGTGGAGTTTCCCAAATCTGAGCCATTTGGCGCAGAATGTCTGGGTGTAATTGCCACTCCGTCGGTATTATCAGATTTTTTATGGACAATGCGTCGGCTAAAACATTCAGATGATCTGGTATGTGTCTGGCAGGAAGTACTAGCCAGCACAAGTGGTACAAAATCTCGGTTTGTTTTAGCAGATTGGCTGACTGAGTTCCTCCCATCTTGTTTATGTAGGCCAGGATAGTTGCGTTGTCCATGGCTACCAGTACCGACTGACCTCTGAGGTCGTCTATCAATATGAGTATCGCAAGATTGACGGCTATGAACTCCAGTACATTGATGTGCAACGACCTCTCTTGCGAAGTCCAAAAGCCTGATATCGACCCGCAGGGCCTGCATCGAAGCATCCGTGAACAACTGATGAGTTGCTTGAAACATTGAGAGGGTCTAACCACCACGATAGGTGATGTCTGACTTCCTCTGTGCCAGGAATTCTGAAATTCCTGTGTGGCCATTGCTGATTTAAATAGATCATTAGTGGCCGTAACTGTAATCGACCTCGTGGAGTGATATCCTGAGTGGATGCCAATAGGCCGATTACTGGCCAGCGAACTTCCGGTGGCCGAGCAAGGACCAATTTGGTGTCGTAAGCCACGCCTAGGAAGCATCGCTGTTATGACGGCGTTAGCTCTGATTTTTCCTCGTGAGGGAGATAACCCAGTAGTTCGAGGATGCACCATACAAAGGTTGTATCGCATCGGAGTTGTCGTCTGCACAGATTCCTGATAATGGAATCGTCTAGGTAGAAAAGGTACTTGATATTTCGACTATGCAGATATGCCACCACTGGCTGAAATACCCAGGTAAGTACCAAGGGGAACTGGCTAATCCGAAAACTTGGAATTGGAATCGGCGAGCGCCGACCATACATCTCAGGTACTTCCGGTATTTCGGATGGATCGGGATATGCAGATAAGCATCCCGAAGATCCAGAGATGTTAGCCATTCCCCTCGGACCAGACGATCTTGATAGACCGGAAGGACTCCATTCGAAAGTGAGGAGGTTTCATCAGGAAGTCCTTGTTCAGCCTGCGCAGATTTACTGGAAGTTGTGGCAATTCGTGGTCCCGCCATGTCATTGGATTGACATGACCCGAATCGTCACCGACCCTGCTGCTTCTTGCCACGACCTTTCCCTTTACCTTTATAGCTGGAATTTATCTGGCCTTGCTGTTGTGGCATGCGACCCGCCGACTGTGACTTCCCCTTTGGACCGGAAGCGGAAGTAGTCGATCTAGGTTGCTTGGCTGGGGACCAAAAGCTTCAGCAGAAACACGTTTAACCGCGCCCGAACCACCCGCTCTAGGGGGATGAATAGGTCTAGCCTTCTCCACCGTTTCTCTTAGAGACTGGATAATGCCATTAAATAACAGCGATGATGCTGGCGATTGCTCCTTCAGAATCCGAAGGACCATATCTGGAGCATAGTTGACCACTGACGACAGGTAAGCCTGACGTCTCAAATGGACAACCATCGCCTCATTGAACATGGATAAAGCCATTGCATCAGCATTAGCTTTAGCAGCCACGTTCTGAAGATCCGCCAGTAGTTGTAGCTCAGGGCTACTACTGGCTGCTAACTGCGAACGTGACAACCTGCTCAGCACAGTGAAAATGGCTGTCAAAAATCAGTCCATGTGTGAGCCTATGGCTACCCCCTGTCGCGCAGTTTCTTCAATAGTAGAAGACTGCTTATCAGTTATCGGGATCGTGACCCTGGTTGGAACCTTATTGCCTTTATATATGTCGGCAAGTTCAGGTTCCGGTTCCGAAGCCTTAAAGTCGTATGCCGAATCATGGATTCCGTACGATCTAGACGTAGGCTTTTTCACAGGAAGTGGGGCCGAAGCAGAAGCCGGTCTAAAAAGCGCACATTTACTCGTTCTTGTTAGACGTTCCTGCATTGCTTTAGGCTGAGCTAAAACCGTCTCCAGAACAGAACACAATCCTTGTATGGCATCTGACGCAGGAAGTGACGACTTCTGCTTGGTGAATGTCGATGGAGCCTCTGCCATTGTTTGAAGGCGGGAGGACGTCGGCGGTGGGGGTTGTGACATATTAGGGTACGAGACCTTCAAGTGCCTCTGCATATGAAACCTTTCCGGATCATGATCACTATCATAATCCCCATTAGAGTGACATTGCACGACCCCCTGACGCCTCATCGATGGCTTGACTGACAAAACAATAGGGTCTGATGACGCTACCGGAAGCTGCGTCGGAACCGGAGAGGGAACCGGAGCATTACCGGAAGCGGAAACCAAAAGTTACCGGAACTGATCTAACTCAGCTCTGCTGCCTGCTGCTCCATCTCATGAAGGATGATAGTCACCATGAACCAGAACTTCCGTATTGATTTGTGGACTGTTGGAGACCCGCCTATAGGAGGATGCAACAGGTTTAGGCCATTGCATTTCCGTACAAATCGTAAGTCTCGAGCCACCCACCGGAAGTCGCTACAGCGGGCCTCTTTATAGTGGGACCGGAAGGACGGAAAGTCCTGACTGGAACCCCAGAGGATGCCATACCGGAACCCGGAGGTAACCGTCAATAAGTGGCTGACCGGAAGAGAGTGATGAGCCTTATATGGGTTTATGATACCCGTTCGGAGTCTTATCATATACCTATGTATGCAGTCCTTGCGTTTGGAGGTGAGCGATCGCTCTCGCGCACCATCGCTCACCTAAATCATATCCAAGGTACACTGTTTTTCGCGCACCTAGATTCAGCAGATTAAATATAGAAATAAGTAGGCTGTGTCTGCTAACGGCCTTATTATTAAATGAACGGACAGTTGGTGTTAATTTTGCGAACTCTTCCACACTGAAAATCACTGTGAGAATAAACTGAAATGCCTTTAATAAATTTTAATCAGCAAACGATCGCCGTCAATTTCAGCGCGGCCATAATTTCTTCGCTTGTTTGACAATCGGTAGTCTCTTGCACAGGCTATTCCTAGCATGGGATCGTGCAATATTTGCCACGTGCGCGGAGAGCTGACAACAATGGCGGTAACTGCAGCAAATCTTCCTTGAACAAGTTGAAGCAGTTGGCGAAGTTTTCTAAGAAAGGTAGAAGATTTACACATCATTATCAGCACAAAGAGCCTGTAGTCAGTAGGATGTCAATACTCTTGGGCAATATTGAACTGGGACTCGTCTGATCATTCGCCAACCATTCTTCTCGTTCACTTAAATACTATCGGCCGATTATTTTCGAGAACCTCCACGGACACTGCTCTTCGCGCATGATTGGTTCCGACGAGTATTATATGCAGAGTGAGCTTGCTCAATCTTCTGCTACGTACTACCCACTGGTGACTGTTGAAATCTTCATCACTTTTGATATTGACTTGTTTAAATTGAAATAGAATAATTTATTTTTATTAATTTTTCGTTTGAAAATAAATTGAAAAATAAAATAATTTAATCAAAAATATAAAATGGTAGGTTAAACAATTAAAACAAAATCACTCCCCTCGCGAAATTTGGGAGAGCGATTTTCAACTCTCGTATTAGCTCTCCTCGGTTAATTTAGGTACACTTTTTTTAGCTCACCATCTTTTTACAAAAGACAAGGACTGTGTATGCTAGGTAACAAATACAAAGGCATGTTTTCTTATTCCGTATCGCATTTCCCGTATCACATCCTCCGGAAAAAGAGGGACTACTTTCGCCTTGTCTATCTAGGTCGCATTGAGTCGCGCCACCTGTCGGGAAACCCCCTGCAACATATCCAAGTATATTGGACCACGGTCACTGTTTATCTGGTGTTCGTGGCCAAAAATTTAACAGTTATTTTTTTTTTTAGAAAGCACAATGCGATAAAGCCGATGTCCTCAAAAAACATACAAAGGGTCAGGTTTACAATGAAAATAAAATTTATTTAATAGAAACGTCTGTCGTCTGCTAGGCCATGGCATAGGTCATGGGAATTCCCACACCAAGAAATTCCTTCAGCAATTCACACTTATCGAGTACAGCTCTTATCGGAAAACGGGAATTATCGCCAGAAAACTGTGCATATATTCAGACATTCGTTAATTATTATTCCCTGTTGACATTTTCCTGTTTGTTAGTATTGTACAATTTCATACACTGTACAATGGAGGATTCCTTTGCCAATTTTGACAGTGACACGAACAGTTCTTTTGAGCCGGCAAATTTTGACCTGGGCTTTTTGCCCAATTCCCCCAACCAATCTGACGAAAGCGGTTCAACAAATAACTTTCCCAGTGACGATGGAATTGATGGTGCTATTCGGGACATGCCTCTCGAGCTTGATATAACGATGCAACATCAGACTGCGGCGGCAGCATCAACAACAACAACGTCATCATCAACAACAACACCACCAGTGTACAATGAAAACCATGATGAATCGGACTCCGACCCGGAACCTGAAGATTTAGCATTGCTGAATGAACGAATACAACATCATGACC
>JAVTVY010026178.1:0-11023 GCA_036873755.1 Hanleya hanleyi | reverse complement strand
ACATGGTATATTACACACCTGTCTACATAGTTTATTACCATGAATACACACCTGTCTACATGGTATATTACCACAAGTACACACCCAGGCCTGGAAATAAATCGAGAACGCGTCTAACGTTCGCGAGAAGGTTACGTGTTGTCATTTTACCGTGAACGGTCACCGTTCACGACTTGAAAAACAAAACTTCAACACAGCAAAAAAAACCCAACAAAAACGATGAAAATCAGAAACTGTTAGTCGATCTAAAGATCAGAGAAATAATGAAATGCCAGACGTGTCTGTCAGTCGAATTATTGGAGCATATAATTCTGAAGACAATACTCGTCGGGTTGTGAAAATTTCCTCCCAGATACCGCCGTCACCGATAATTTAACATGTGTTGTTGTTGTAAAGTCTCCTGTGATGCACCGGCGTGCAGTTTTCATTTTCAGCTGCTGGCAGCATTTCGTTATCGAACAGCAGCAAAGTTATATGTCTAAAGTACTTATCGTACCAGAATTTAATTGATTGATATTATAAATATAAGTTGTCAGAGAAATTTAAATAACTTTAGAACGGATTTGTGCACTCACAGATGGAAGTAAAAACCTGTGCCATGTGCATCGTGCTTCCCCCAAAACGCACGTGTCTCAATGCTGCAGTAATGTCGTCTCTGTGACCGGTTCGTTACAGCTTTTAGTCATTAAAATTAGTGGAAGTAATCAGATATTAACGATATGAAGCTTCACTCAGGAGTCGCAATAACCATACAAACATTTACTTTCGTCAGTTTCATAGTATTTCCAAGCAGGATTTTTGCATGAAATTGATTAGGGAAATAGGCAAGAGTTCAGCCAAAGCGAGCATATGGACGACGGGTTGCGGGGGTTACGGCATCGGTAACAATTCCTTATTTCCAGCCCTGCACACCTGTCTAAGTGGTCCATTACCAGGAATACATACCTGTCTACATGGTATATTACCAGGACTACACACCTGTCTACATGGTCTATTACCATGACTACACACCTGTCTATAGATCTATTACCATGAATACACACCTGTCTACAGCGTCTATTGCCATGAATACACAGCTGTCTACATGGTCTATTGCCATGAATACACACCTGTCTACAGGGTCTATTACCATGAATACACAGCTGTCTATATGGTCTATTACCAGGAATACACACCTGTCTACAGGGTCTATTACCATGAATACACAGCTGTCTACATGGTCTATTGCCATGAATACACACCTGTCTACAGGTCTATTACAAGGAATAATCAAGATAAATTGGTCATGACACTGGTTCATTTCTTTCCCTCCACTCACCTGCATACTGTAGAGTAATGTCATATGAAAGCACCAAGAGCCAATTCCCACCACTGAAAAGAAATACAGAAATATATGTTAAATTTGTACTTAAATTTTCACGTATTGTGACAGCTGACCATGTGAGCTCCTGGCCATGATATGTATGCAAGCCCACACGGAGCACCGCAGCCATGATGGACACGGTGTTAGTGTTTTTAACCGCACGTCCACAGCACCCTATCATGAGATATGTACTGCTGTGAGTGAGGTTTCTAAAGCAACCACTAATGACATCAGCTAGTGTTCTGTGGTGAGTGAAAGCATGAAGAATTTGGCATGAAAACCAAATACTGCCTTTTTCTATTCTATATGTTATATTTACATTTTGTAGAGATCAATTCAACCAATGAGATGCCGCTTATTTAGCCAATGAAGAATTTGTCATCTGCAATAACACAACAACATTTAGCATTGTTTAGAGATTACTGAAACAATTAAACAAGCTGAATAAGCATATACATACCCATTAGACTGAGATGACTCATGACCAAGCGATTCTCCAATTTTTGCCACACTGCGAAGATGGCAGCCAAAAGGGGTGGGATGATCATCATGGCATTACTGATTGTGTTCCCTGTAAATGAAAGATCAAATCATATTGTAAATAGCTATGGTACATGTACCTAAGATTGTCACATCAATAAACAAGAAGCATAACTCAAGTGCGACAGAATGACATATTTTAACTTTCAGACTATGAAAATAAGTATTAAGATTTATATTTTATAGACTCTTTTTTGTTCTCATCATATTGCGGGAAATGACTGTCGACTCGACACCCATCTTTTCCGGTAAACTTATCGCCATGCATTTCAAGGAAATTTTTATCAAACCATATATTTGTTAAATGGGTACCGTATCTCTTCAGATTTAAAAATAACTAAACAGGACTACCTTTTCCGTCTTATTCAAGTGATTCTCCACGGAATAGGCCTTCCCAGTATTCGTGACAAAAAAAGAACAATGAAACTTGTTTTATTCTACTCTTAACAGCTTACGCAGTACAAGAATCAGGAGTAATAATGACCCCTTTTTACTGTATAAAGCAACCACACACTGTATAATAAAAAAGAGGCAGTGGATACGGTACGATAGCGTAATCGGGATATTCAACCTTTTCTATGGATCAATAACCACTTTGTGTTGAGTGGATATTGTCCGTAATGCGGTATAATAGCACGATCAGGATATTAAACCTTAACAGGGGCTAGTTTCATAGCCCAACCCTTGCATACGAAAATTCTTTTTCCAGAAAAAAAGTTGGAAAAATGACCGACTAAAATTTTAAAATACAAATTTTGAAGGGGGACGTACAGATGACCGTTCTGGTTACATCTGGATTCTTGCAAGGCTTTATATGCTTTGGAGGGTGTATAATATCAGAGTTTAAAATATTGAAACTTATGCATCACTAGCTAGATCTACTAGATCTAGTATTTATCAGAGCGGTAAAAGTACCCCATGGAATACCAGGTTGGGGAAAATACTTTGATCGAGGTATTATACCTTTATCGGGGTATTATACCTCGATCGAGGTATAGGCCTATACCTCGATTGGGGTATAGGGCTATGTCAGCTTCAGTTTTTGTTAATTTATGGAAAATGTGGACATCCACAAATACCCTGGACTGTATGGATCTTTCAACAACATCTATGGCTTCATTGTTCCACGATTTTCACAGCAACTTATTGCTTCATTTTATGCGATTAATCAATCAAATTAGCCACTCTAATATTTCAAAAATGAAACCTGGCTTCAAATGACATATTCGGTGAAATTTATTATGTAAATGAAAATGGCATTGATGGCATACTTCCATCTCAAAGTCATATCCATGTTGCATGAATGTAGATGCACTGACTGATGAATAAATTAGATTAAATTGTCTGATGCAATGCACAATCTCCTAGCATGCATACACATGGCAGGGTCATAATACCCAGAGCAGAGGTCTGTTTTTTATGTGCACATGCTAGCAGTTTAGATTATGTATCTGTCAGTTAAACTTGATTTATTATCTAGGCATTGCCTCTCAAATCCTGCAATTTGTGCATGAACTTGATATGGAAGTATGCCACCGCATGCTATTTTCATTTACAGAATAGATTTCACCGAATATGTCATTTGAAGCCATGTTTCATTTTTGAAATATTGAAGTGGCTAATTTAAATGATTAGTCGCATAAAACGAAACAATACATTGCCGTGAAAATCATGGAATAATGAAGCAATGGATACTGTTGAAAGATTCATGCAGTCCGGCATATGTGTGATTGTCCACATTTTCCATAAATATATAAAAACTGAAGTTGACATAGCCCTATACCCCAATCGAGGTATAGACTAATACCTCGATCAAGGTATAATACCCCGATCGAGGTATAATACCTCGATCAAGGTATTTTCCCCAACCTGGAATACAGGTATACATTAGAATATTTTCTAATTGATAAAGATACGGCGAAAGACTGAACTTTGATAGGACAAATGATTAACTCAGCTGGAGATCGGGATTTTCTCATCTCATTAATCCTTTGTATTGGCAATGGCAGACAGGCTGTTGAGAAGGAAACGTGGGATTATGATGATTGGACAATAACCCATAACTAGAGTTTTCTATTTATGGAATTGAATTCCAACCTATTTTTGCTTTATCTAGAATGCCTAGGCCTAATGTTAATCTCTGTTATCTCGAATGGTCCACTGAGCCCTAACGTGAATTGCACGAAAGGGCGAATAACCCGATTCTTCACGGATTAACCAGTTCGTCAAAAAAAAAACAACAAGAAAGATACTCACAGAATTCAGCGATGTAGTGTGTGACCACATAGTTTTCCTCACACCAGTCAATAGTAGAGCTTGTCTTGCCCCAATATCCAGACGGCGGCATGATCAGAAATCGACAACAGCTTAACCACCACACGCCCGCAAAGCCGACATGCAACCGGAACAACAACAACAACAAAACCGTGGATAGGCAACAACAATGTTATGAATATAAAAATGAAAAGGCCGAGTTTGAATCAGAGTGTTTTTGCGTTTTCACAATATGGTGCGTTTCTTATGCTCTGAGGTCTCGGCACTAGTGTGTGACTTTCTCAGCAGCAAACACTAATGCCGGTTCGAAATGTCATTGATCAGTCATGTGCGATCAATAAAATCACGTCCAAGCTTGCGTGCCAACGAATTTTTTCGAATTAGAGAGCTCTGACCAAGGGACGTAACCGACAGGCACTATGTAAACTTCGCACACTATTTGGATATTTAAGCGGAACGTAAAACAGGCCGTAACAATAAAGTTCCCAGACTACAAAAGAACGTGTAGACTTCGCAATATGGAGACTGAATATGAAACCCACTTCCTAATTACACGTATAAAACTGGAGGAAAAACGACAAGAGTTCTTTTGCAAAAATTACTGACTTGTACCTAGATGGAGAAAACTATGTATCTATGAGTTGATGTGATATCTTTCACATCAATTCATAGATGGTTTTCTCCCTCTAGTCTTTTACCCCTCTTTCAGTTAAAAGTTGAATTTATTACAAACCCGAACGCAGCTTTGGCATTGCTTAGAAGAAAATATTGCTATTTAATGACGGCAGAGAGATCAAAAATATTCGTCACCACAACCTCTGCCAGAAAGACTAGAAAGAAACCATAGATTTTGTCTAATGGCCCTGTAAATTGCACTCTAAGGTACCGCTACTATGATTTTTAAGGTACCGGAATCGGTACATGTGCGCTTTTTATCTAGCTTAATTTTTCTTTTGTGTACTTTCATTGTTTCAATACCATGCTGGGGAATATGGTCATTGTAACCATTACATTCACCGTAAAAAAATTCATTCATTCATATTCATTAACCTGTACGATAAGACAGACCCTGGGAGCTAGCTGTACTACGTGAGAACAAGGCTCCGGCGCCAAACCACTCACCAGATGTAGTTGTTGGGAAAGTGCTGAACGGTCAATATTTGCCCAACCCGTTGACCACAACCAATAAAATCTTTTTTTTTTCTATGTCCACTTACCTTTCATAAAACACCTTGTTTATGAGTGACTGTCCTTGTGACATCTAAACTCGGACGAGGGGATAAAACTGTTCACATGGCCGAACGCCGATTACGCGCCACAACACCGGGCGACAAACACTACACGCACAGCGGCGATGTGGACAGTTTTACCCACCTCGTTCTTGCAAAGCTAAAGATGGACAGTCACCCATAAACAAGGTGGTTGATGAAAGGTATTAGTAAACATAGAATCGAATTATTTTATTGGTTATGATCAACGGATTCGGCAAATATTGCCCGTCCGGCACTTTCCCAACAACTACATCTGGGGAGTAGTTTGGCGCCAGAGCCTTGTTCTCGCGTAGTTTTGAAGAAGGCCCCACCAGAGCTACATGGGAGCGTGCGTATTCATTTTTAGCGGAAATCCTCTGAAATGAGCACCACGTAAACTCAACCCAAACGCATCTTCATTTTATCCAGTCAGTTTCTACGTTCCCTCTTGGAACCTGCCTTGATTTATCTGACCCTCTTCAGTGTTCAAAATCCGAGGTGGAAATAATTTCACCCAAGAACGAGAGACGAACCAATCAGAACGTACACGCCGATTGTGAGTAGGATGACATCATCCTCTATTAGCGGCGTCATTCCTCCTGATATGATGTTTGTATTAGCCCACTAAATAGGTGTGACGGCGGTACCCACTTCAGCATCGAGGGGGGAATCCCGGATGACGCAATCACGGGGAATTCCCAAAGTCGCGCAGTTCGGTACTTTCCGCTGTGTCTCGGTTGTAACAATTAAACTTATCTGTACAGTATGAATTTAAATGTTTATTGCAACTTCCCTTCTTCATTGGAGGAAGGTGCTTTTTGTTCGGCTTGTCGGGTTTCGTAGTCGAGGAACGAAATAAAGTTTGCAGGGACCCGTGTACTAAAAAGGGGTTTCCCGTGTACCCACGCTATCGGCAGCCATTTTGTGTGCATTTGTTCTGTGCGCACTTGACGTGACGGGGAAAGCAAATTCACCTTTTCATAGTTCCCGGAAACAAAACTTTATTGCCACTTGGCTTGAAATAATTGCCTCTGATGTATGGCTTCCTTTCAAGAGGATTATTGTGCCATAGATCAGGAAATTTAACTGTCATGACGGAACAAATATGGTGCTGTGAGCTTGTCAGTCAGCTGTTGGTACTGCGGTAATCCACCCTCGGGGGGTGTTCATTCGCTGTTAAATACGTGCAAGGAATAAAGGACATCTATACTTCCAAACATGGACTTGACTTGGTGCATCCGGGGTTTTGGAGTGTTACATTTTGGCGCTGCGAGCAGGGTCCTTGTCTCAGCAGTCACCCCCTGAGTATTGGTGCTGTAGAACTGTGAGGAGGAGTTATGCAGGAGCTGTGTTCCAGCCTGTTAGCCCATGCTGTGGAAAAGTGGCTCGACTCCTTCTGGATGAAGCTGAATGAACTTATAGCCAGATGCTAAGGATGCTAAGATTGGTCATGAATTGACAAACTGAACGTATAATGATGAACTGTTCCTGAAAAAGGAAAAAAAAAACAAAAAAAAACTGTTGTTGATATATTAATGAACTGAGTCCATGAAATGACCTAGTAACTTGTGCAGTGTAAGTGAAAGGTTGATTGGTAAATCAAGAGTTCTGAAGTTAATATACTTAGTATAAGCTTGTACGTTTTCAGGTCGTACTGTGAAATTTGAATTAGGAAGTAGGTTTGGTGAATCAAATTTTAGTCTCCCATGAGCACACTACACTAGCTATCTGAAATTGGTCTGTAGGACCTACCTGGGTTAATATTTTGAAAATTTGCATTGGTGAACCAGAATTTTGAGGTTACTGTAACTGTGACATTGAGAAACTAGATAGTATCTGAGGTTGGTCTTTAGGACAGATTTAGAAGTTAGAATAGGCACTTCCGACCGGAACAAAATTTGAATAATGCAGCAGTGCGGATAATATGCATCTTGTTGACCGGCCAGTCACCAGAGGGTAAGTTAAATTGAACTTTTTATTATCCCTTGCTATTGTCCCTATACCGCTGGTCCCTGCATTATTGTTCGTTCCCCTGCGATCCTAGTCATGTCGGATGGCGAGTCACCTCCCCCTGAGGGATAAGAGTTTCGCGCACTGCAATTACTCTTGGAAGAAGAGCGTAAAAAGTCTGAGCGTGCAGCTCGTGAAGCGGCAGCCGCGAAAGATGAGATAATGTGCTTAGTTTGTGCGGAGAAAACGCTCTCTGCTGAACGTCAGAACGCGACCGCGGAGGTAGATCTGTTGAAAATGGAACTTTCGAATGTTAGTATTTCTGGAGAGGGTGTTGTGCAGCCCGTTTGGGTATCGTCGGCGCGGCGATTAGATCGCTTTCGGGACCGCCCTCGGACACATGTTGACCCGACTATATATGAGTGGATCCGCGATGTTAAAGGTCGGTTGGCAACGCTGCGAGGTTCAGAGAGTGAGAAGGCTTCCTTTGTTATAGAGCATCTCGCTGGCAAAGCACGCCAGGAGATACTGGGTAGAGGTACCAGGGTCTGTAGCAAAGTAGACGTTATTTTTGAAGTATTGCAGAAGACCTTTGGGGATGGAGATACCTTACCACAATTGCAGCAACGGTTTTTCTCGTACCAACAGCAGTCGTCCGATTTGGTGTCCTGCTCTTTGGAGATGGTTGAGATTTTTGAGAGACTGGCAACCCTTGACCCGGCGATATCTGATCGACGAGAGGAAATTTTGAAGAAACGATTTGCAGAGGCTGTCAGCGATGAGGGCCTGAGACGGGAACTACGGCGTCTCAACATAGAAGCACCAGGTCTTGATTTCTTCGACTTGAGAGATAGAGCAATTCGATGATATGGAACAAAGATGACTCAGGAGGGCAAAAAGGCCAGATTTACGACAACAGAAGAGATGGTATCGCAAGCAGAGGAGGAGCAGCCCTCACTTGGAACATTGAAGAAGGAAATTGATGCTGAAGTGCTTGAGGCCCTACATTCTAGGGAAAGATCTGACCGTCCCCGGAATAGAGGTACACGATCAGAGAAGCAATGTTGGGAGTGTGGATCAGTCGAACACTTCCGGAGAAACTGCCCAAACTACAGGCCCAAGAGGGACCGTCAGCAAAATAACAGTAGTTTACAACCTGGAACTGGAGCTGGAGGTAGTGCTGCTGTTCCACCGCCACATTTAAACTAGAGTTGCCCGCGATTACGAGCCGTGTGGCGGGCATCGAAACCTTGGAAGTGGAGGATAATGGCTCATTTTTAGCGAGGGCAGTTGGTGAGTGTCCAGAGACTCCGGTTCGGATCGGGGAAGAAGTGGTTTGGTGCCTGTTGGACACTGGGGTACAGATCTCTACACTGACGGAGAGCTGTTATCGACGCAATTTCGCTCAGCAAGAGCAATTGCGTGATGTGTCTTCGTTTTTGCGGATTACTGCCGCTAATGGCCTTGAGGTCCCGTTCCTGGGTTATTTTGAAGTGTCGGTGGAATTGTATGGTCAAACTTTCCCGAAGATGGGATTCCTTGTAGTAAAAGATCCAGTTAATACCCCTTTGGAGAGGAAGAAGCAGGAAATTCCTGGGGTCATTGGGAGCAATATTTTGAGGGCGATTCATAAAGAACTCCACCGTGCAGGTGAGTATAGTTCAATTTCAGAAGAGGTAGTGGAACAGCCTTGGAGATCTGTATTGGCGTTTTACCGAGAACAGCATGCAAGTCCCGTGATAAGAGCCACTAGTTTTGTGAAGGTGAGTGGTCGACAGCCAGTCCGGATTCCCGCTTGGTCTCTGAAACAAATAGAAACCACCACAAAGCAGAGTACTGGTCAATCTTATGATGCTGTGATCGAAAGGAGTGACACTTTGATTAAACATCTTCCTAGAGGTTTAGCAGTAGGGAGAGCAGCAGTTTGCGTCGACAAATCTGGGCGAGTGCCTTTACAGGTTTGTAATTTTAGTTCCGAGGACATTTATCTAGAACCGAAAACTAGGTTAGCAGTTTTAAAGGAGACGCCTATTGAAGTTGGAGGCATCGACATTCAGTGTGAGGATGGGATCACCGTCCAAGAGCAGGCGGTGACTACAGCCGACTCTGCAGTAGTACAACAGCTTTGGGACCGCATAGATGTGGGACAGCTAACTGAAGAACAGGAACACCAGTTGCGTGCTAAACTGGCCAAACATGTCAATGTTTTCGCCTTGTCTGATGACGATCTTGGATGCTGTAGTGAGGTGGAACATAGGATACATACTGTAGATGATGTGCCGGTGAGAGAGCCACACCGTCGGGTGCCACCTCATCAGTGGCCAGAGGTTCGGGAATATATCAAGAAGGCAGTTGATCGAGGCATTGTCCGTCCTTCCAGTAGCCCATATGCAAGTCCAGTGGTGGTTGTACCTAAGGCTAGTGGTGAACTAAGGCTATGCATAGACTACAGGAAATTGAATGCTAGAACACACAAGGACGCGTATCCTCTCTCCCCCGTATTGAAGAAGCCTTGGAAAGCATGAAAGGAGCCAAGTTCTTCAGTTGCCTGGATCTGGCACATGGCTATCACCAAATCCCTGTGGCAGAAGAGGACATTGAAAAGACGGCCTTCCGGGTGGGAAAGGGCGGATTATACGAGTTCACACGCATGCCCTTTGGGTTATGTAATGCCCCTGCTACTTTTATGAGGGTGATGGATCGCATCTTTGGGGACTCCAACTTTCAGACGCTCTTAATATACCTGGATGATATACTGATTTTTGCCTCATCCTTTTCTGAGATGATACAGAGACTTGACATGGTGCTAGGCATGCTAGGGCATCACTATCTAAAAGTGAAGCCTGAGAAGTGCCATCTATTTAAACGGCAGACACGGTTTTTGGGTCATGGGGTAACTGAGGATGGGGTAGGAACCGATCCCGACCAGAGCTGTGAAGGAATGGCCTCGCCCAAAATGAGAGACAGATATACGCGCCTTCCTTGGGTTGGCTGGGTATTACAGACGTTTTGTGCCCCATTTTGCTAAGATTGCAGCACCACTTCATGCTTTGTTGGGAGGGGGAAAGAAATCTAAGAGGATAACAGCTGCAGATAGGTGCTTATTTTCAGCAAAGTGGACTGATGCATGTGAAGTAGCCTTCATAACATTGAAGGACTCGCTGGTCACTTCTCCGGTACTCGGATACCCAGATCTAACGAAGCCGTTCATTTTGGAAGTGGATGCTAGTTTCAAAGGACTAGGGGCCGTCTTGTCCCAGGAACAGGAACATGGAAAGGTCGTGATAAGCTATGCAAGTCGAGGGTTGCGGGGACATGAACGCAATATGCAGAACTACAGTTCTATGAAACTAGAACTCTTAGCCCTGCATTGGGCTGTGACCATCAAGTTTCGTGATATACTTCTGGGTGCGGAGTTTCAGGTATACACTGATAACAACCCTCTTAGCTACATCAAGACTTCTGCAAAAGTGGGTGCTACAGAGATGAGATGGGTAGGCGATTTGGAGATGTTCAACTTTACTATACGTTACCGGCCTGGTCGGTGTAATGGAAATGCTGTTGCGCTCAGCCGCAAAGAGCAACATGGAGATGATGGAGAAGTGTGTGTCGAGGAGACTCAAGTTGACATGCCGTCTGCCCCTGG